>CALNHX010006411.1:0-89998 GCA_940337035.1 Agriotes lineatus
TAAACACAGAACTAAGTAACAGGTTACAGATGAGGTTAATAACGCTTGTGTACGTCGTAGTTTTAAAAGCGATATATACATTTGGTACCGAATCATACCAATTCATAGACGCTAAATAAATATAAAGTTAATTGGTAATTCGCTCGCTGTTAATAATAAATATACTTATTTACATCAAACAGAATTTGGTAAACGTCGATTCATTTATAATTTTTCGAAATGGTGTAATTAATGGCCCGAATTTCATATCAATTTCAACTTCCAGTTTTCGCTGGCAGTGTAGCAAATTATTATAAGCAATGCGAGAAAATTAACCAATTATACAACTTATTTTTTATATTTACAGTAACAACAGAATGAGAAGAAAAGGCACTCGTAGTTAAGTAGATATTTTCTTTTCTAATACCTGGGTTAAGTGAAAGCACAGCTTGCAAAGTTTCACTGCTTTACTACAGCTGAATTTTCCCCCTTGTAGGTTTTTCTTCTTACTTATTTATTACTTAAGTAAGTAGATATGTATAAATAAAGACATATTGTTCTTATTAATATTTATGTTCTATTTGGTAGTATAGAACAAGAAAAGATATTTCAACAACGCATATGAAGGCAGGAGAAATGCATTATTGACATTTAATTTGCAAATGTAACACAGTAAAAAAATATAAGTTATTTAATATGTAAATTCCAATTCTAGAGGAAAATCTTGAAACAAGAACTTGTAAGTGGGGTTGTTTGTTTAAGAATTTTTCTTAACTTTTACCGTTTACACTGTTTTCTTCTTTAGAAGTTGGTTGAAAGTTAAAAACAGTAAGTACATAATTTATATGGGTAACTTCCGGAGAAGTTGGCAGAATGGATGACTAGACAAAATCTAATATAGAATACCTTGTGTTGTATATGTAAATGTAAAACCACACAGGGGAATTATTTAGTGAGACGTATGAAGACGTACCAGTAACTACAAACGTCATCCATCCAAATATGACAGGATACTTGTTTACTTCCACCAAGAAGCTAGATAAGGTCTACTACCAGTAACTACAATGCATCCTTCCCAAATCTCATAAAATGTCCACATTCTCTAACAACAATGGCGATGAGGTCCAATTCACAAGACCTCCACTCTGACAAGAAGCTCGACGAAGTACAATACCAGTAAATGAAATGCCTTCTATTCAATTCACAAGATGTTCACTTCAACAAGAAGCTCGACAAGGTAGGTACAATACCAGTAAATGAAACGCCCGTTATCCAAATCACATGATGTAATCAACCAACAATAAACTCAGTACTGCACTCAATTCCAGAAAAGACTTTTTTGGTAGATTGTATCAGTTTAACTTCTTACTGTACTTTTACTATACACCTCCTCCATAAATCCATTATACAGTTTATTTTAAAATTAACTTTTTCTCCGTCTCGTTAATTCAGCACCAACCAGATTAACAAAAATCGTTTTATAAAAGAGTTACATTTTAAATTTTTAACTTTTTACAAAATAGGTTTACATGTTTTTCGAATCAAAATTTGTTTATTACTTATCAATACATTTCTCCGTAGTAATATATTTAATGCATTTTTTTTAAAATTTAACACTCTTAGATAATATACTAATACATTTATTTATGCCTGACCTATTGAATGACTTATTCAAATAATTATTTGTCACTAACTTTCCACCTTAATTTAAGCAATATTTAAAATCATGTTAGACCCTTTCTGTTTCTTAATCTGAATTGTTCGACTGGATTTGAATTCTAATCCGTTAATTTGCTAAACACACCTTTGAATAATTATGATGTTCTTTCTAATACTTAAATTCATCTTTGTATTTTTTTATAATTGAATATTTTTATCATTCCATAAAATTATGTAGTGCCTAGGAATTCACTTTCATAATTAACTTAGTATTAGCATCTCAAGAATACTAACCACTACAATACATAAAGGTCTACACCAATGTTTAGCTTTTGCTAACGACGTATTGATGCTGACTAGAACAAAATATACACTACAAGAAATGGCGACTACAATAATAAAAAATGCGAAAGAAATGGGAATGGAAGTAAATGATCAAACGTCTCAACTTATAATAATGGGAGAAACGAAGGAAGTTGAACTACTACATATTAACCTGAAAGATAAAGTTGTTAAAATGAAACCGGTGGAAAGTGTAACATACTTCGAAACAGAATTAACGTCGAACGGAAAAATGAATAATGAAATGAAAAGGAGACTAACGCTAGGCTACAGGTGCATAGGTGTTTTCAAAATCTTATTAACTTCATAAGTACTTTCTAAATCGACTAAACTTAAACTGTATAAAAATGGGGCCCTTTATTATTAACGGATTTAATTAAAATATAAATAATTAAATAGGGCAAATCACAATACTCAGGGTACTTCTGTTGTGTAAAACTTTGCCTGTCAGTATCTTAGGCTAATCAACATGAAATGTATTTATTATACTTTATTAAAATGGTTAAAGGCCCCTTTCTATATTTTATCGAATTGCAATAATTTTCTGAGCTAGCTCCGGCAAAAACACAAAACTACTCTTTCAAGTTGGGTTCAAATCTGAGTTTTATTTGAAATTTTGTTTAGAATATTTGAATCAGCGTAGCTCATACACGCAATTTTGGTACAACTACGCTACCCGCTTCGATTACTCATAACCTCACAAACTTGACTTTGACCACAGAAAGTTGTTAGTGCATATAGCGTTTATTTTAATATTTAAGAGTGAAATTCAGCAAGGAACCATCAGGTAAATTAAATTAAAACTCCCGCTTACCAACAAATAACTTGCTTTGTTTGGATGTGACGTAAAACGACGCTAGCTGTCTTTTGTTGTGGACTTTCTGTGATTTCTGCAAATTCTGGCAAAACCGCATTTTCTACTGACTCCATGCAATTTACTCAAACTGGGACAGTAGTGGATGCTCGGAAACACGTTGAATCTCTTCCGCAAGGTGTATTCTTGAAGTTTACTAGCTTTCCCGGCTCTCAAACACTCAAAAAACATGCCAACTCCTACTTCAGAAATCTGGCCAATGTTCGCCTCGGAGATGGTGCTAGGTGACGCCAAGGTCCTAACGCGCTTGAAGTCGCTTCTCTGGCAGCAAATGTTGTTCTGGAATGCTCGTACGCAACTCATTGGCCTGTTGGAATTACGAAACCAGGGTTCTGCAGCTCAAATGGTCCGGCGTCGGAGGTCGAATTTTCCAAGTGCTCGGTGGCGTTTTCCAGGCGAAGTTGGTTTGCACAAATTTACAATTTTTATGCTGAGGAAACCTTCACGAACATTCCCACAGATGGCTGGTAACTGGTATACTTTTTTAGCTTGGTAAATACTTTTTATTATATTGCAACATTGAATTTACTGGCGAACAATTTGCCCATAGCTTGTCAATTTCCAGGAATTATTTAGTATTGTTTTACAAATGAGCATCGCGTTGCTTAGTAACCGCCATCTGAATTTGTTTAAAGGAAATTAGTTTGAGTTACAATTTTACATCAAGGAATAAAATTTGATAACATGATTGTTGCTTAAATCTAAAAATTGTCTTTATTTCTTATACATTAAAATTGTTCTTTCTCGTCACATAAAACGTTTTTTATAATTATCGCTCTGCTATCATCACTTTTTAAACATTTCACTGATTATTCCTCTTTTCAGTTGCTCTCGTTCTATATTGCTCTTTGCAAATTTCATCTTATCTTGCTTCGATTCCATTTACCTTTCAGCTTCCTTGCTTTTCACTGACCTGTACGTTTGTTACTAACTCTACTCTCATATTCATTATGCACATAACCAACCTTTTGTTTAATTTCTTTCATTTGGGCTGACTTCAAATATGTTTAAAGCTATCATATTACTTATATCATATTGGCCACCTTAAATCTTTCTTTTACTTAAACCTCAAATTCAATCTCTAATTATGCTTCTTGCATCTCATTACCAATGCATTTAATAACGTCAACTACTGATTAGATTGCAATTAAATAAAATATTTCAGCTCTGTGCTTTAACTGACTTTGTTCAATATTTCTCACTGCATACAGAGTTACATTGTGAGCTTTAAACCATCTCAATATATCTTACTGCTATATACGCAGTAGATAATTTTTGTAATTCTCTGCGCAGTAGTGGCATCGAAATGGGCTTTAGTTCTGCGCTAGCCTGGCTAATTGGTTCTAGTAATCACAGCGATCAGCGGTCCCGGGTTCAAACCCCAGGGGGGTACGAGTTTACTTATCAAGGCGTACAATATCAGTCCTTCTCAGGACTAACCAAGAACACCTGAAGACTGGAGTAGATCAAAAACTACCGAAACGTTGTGGCTCAGCGGTAAAAAAGTAACTAGCTTCTATAGCAGAGCATGACAAGAGAAGAAAATACTGGAAGACTGGAGCAGAGCAGTAATACTGCCTATTTACAAAAATGGGGACCTAAAACTCTGCGTTAACTACGGGAGCATATGCCTCCCATCAACTCAGTTTGGCTCCCTCGAATCGTACATTTTCACAACCTCTCCAGAAAGTTCGCCCTTGACGAGATCTTCAAAATGACACCAACAACATTCACCTGCAATACGTACAACTTGCAAAAACGCGAAAACTGCGCATTTTCCAAGCGTCACAAAAATTGCTACTGGAGCCCCGTATACCGTCACACGTCCCAATTCGTTAAACATTTTCAATGTTAAAATAGGTTTTTACTATACAAGTAGGATAAGAGCTTTATTAATATAAGTGCGTGTAAGTTATAAACGAGTGCGTAGTACGAGTGATGTAAGGACACAAGTGAAAATTAACATTGCAAACACAAAAACTACAATTTCTAGAATGTTTATAATAACGGAAGATAATACTGAAGAAATAAATTTCTTAGAAATGTTGAGAAAATACGCTAGCTTGCGTCGTCCTAATGCAGATCATCAGAGATTTTTCGTATCATATAGAAATTCTAAATGCTCTAGCCAACCCGTCGCGTCGGCATCAATATAATAGGCGCGATATCTAAAAAAATTGCTGATTATCTGGATCTTCTTAATGCCAATGGATATACTGGCCGTTGCTTTCGGCAATCATCTGCTTCTGTATTGGCCGATAAATGTCTATGCTTAAAAGGCATGGAGGATGGCGTTTCGTTTCGGTTGCAGAACGATATATAGCAAGTTCTCTAGAAAATAAGGAGATTGTCTCGAAAAAACTTCTGGGTGAAATTAAAATTGCATCACTAAGAGCAGTTATGCAAGAGAACAAGATTCGAAGAAAATATTGCTGAAGACACTGCCTTCTGGTGTCAAATGCCTTCAAATGTTGAAATGCTAGGAAAAAATCGAAGTTAACAAAAGGCAGCGGCTGCAGCATCATTGAATTTCATAATTTGAATAAGTCGACAATAAATATTTACAAAAATTAAAATGTTAAAATTGGCTTTGTTTATTTATTTAAATTATTTAATGCTTTAAAGAATAAATGACATTTCTTGAAGGCGTTAGTGTCTTAAAGTATGACATTTCTAAACTAAAATAACAATTTAAACGTCAACTTTCTAAATCGATTGTAGAAAATAGTTATTTATATATCAAGTTACAAAATGAAAGTGTTTTTCACACTAGACCTGAAGTTGGCTCTCCGAGCGCAAGCGAGTTTGGCAACACGTTGCCTGTGAAGGACACTAATTTTGCAACGTGTTTGAATCATACTAATTTCTATAGTAAATAAATTTACTTAAATCTACAAAGTTGTTCTAAACTTTTATATTAGCACTAGTGTCAATGGGAAATCTCATATTGCAACTAGTGCGAATATATGCATCATTTTGACGTTAAAACCCACAACAAAATGTCATTATATTAAGTAAAAATTTTTGTTAAGGAATTTTTCTGTGAGGGAAAATAGATGTTTGGCTCCCTTGTTAGTTTCTAATAACAGCGGGAGAAAGAATGGGTTCCCGTGGCCATTCGAGAAGGGAGGCAATATGATTAATACCAAACAAAGTAACATCCCGCTTTTTCTATTTATATATATTTATTATTATATTTATACAGAAGCCGGGTAGTGCAGTTGGGTAGCGCTAGGCTTGCTAGTAAGCAAATCCTTGGTTCGAATCCCGAGGGGGCCGGAATTTTTCCGCAGCCTTGGCAATTGGAATCTCGAATCCAGCTCGGTGAGACCATTCACAGTTGAGCACCAAATTAACTGCGCTCTACTCAGATCCACAGACCTAACAGATAGAGTACCAAGGTCAACACATCAACATGACACACAGTTCATGCAATGGTTGCTGTGCAAGCACAAAAGGCGCGCTCCAACTTTGTATCCCGAATCCTGGGCAAGTTGAGCATTTTACCGCCAGATGCAAGCACATAAAGCACCAGCCTCTACACAGCAAGGTAAAACGAGGTTAACGATAATACATACATACATACATTATTATATTTATATATGTTTAAATGCAGCTGCAAACAAGAAAGAGATAGTCGTACAATAAAATGTAAGAGTGTCAAAAACTCAAAAGTATAACTTTGGTGTATAGTGTCATTTCATTGCTTCGATTATTACTGCTCTATCCGCGAGAGGAAATCATACACATTTCTCCCTAGTAATACAAATATGCTGGTACGTTCTAGAACGCAGGAGTACTTTGTGGTATGTCCAGTTTTTAAGTGGGGATAAAAGCAATGTTTAAATAACAGACCGATATCTCACTTACAAGCTACATCTAAAGTAGGTTTTTGAAAATGTATTGTACAACAAAAAATTTTCATATGTAAGTTTAACAAATTATTGTTAGTGAGCAACACGCTTTCATGCCAAAAAATCAACAAGTAGCAACTTAATATAACTTACGTAGGATCTAGCCGATGCCTTGGATAGAAATCGGCAGGTCGATGTGGTATACACTGATTTTGCCAGGGTATTCGACATAGTTCAGAGATGCTGCACTAATAAAACTCATTGAATCTTATCTCAGTAGAAGATGGCAGACGGTCGTTTATAATGGGAGCGTATCAGAGAGATATAAGGCTATATCAGGTGTCCCCCAAGGTTCTATTTTAAGGGCTTTACTCTTTTTATTATTTATAAATGACCTTCTGGAGGTGGTAACGGGATCGGCGTATGCTTTAGTTGCCGATGATTTTACAATGTGGCGTGTGATTGACTCGAAATCTTCTTGTGAGGAGCTACTGCAAGATATTAATAAAACATTTCAATGGAGCCAACAGAATCTACAATTTTTTAACGTATCTAAATGTTGTAAAGTAACCTTTACACGAAAATTGAGGACTGTCAACTATCACTATCCATGAATGCAAGCCTACTCATTAATAAAGGAACGACTAGTGATTTTGGTATAGTATTTAATAAAAAATTAACATTTAGTTATAGAATACTTGTTAAGCCATTTTGCCTTCAGTAGTCACTTAATTACATTTCGCGCCTTTAGGGCAGTTTAGTACACCCTTTGAACGCCACTTGTTTGTTTGGAGCGACTGAGAAGCCTCTCGCTTTCCTTGTCACCGCGACGTGAGTTGATCCCAGGCCGTTGAACAGAGCGGTCAGTCTTTGTGTTGCCGTGGGAGGCGTCCTCTTGCGTCTCGACGCTTGGGGACGCATGCCTTTTGTATTTTGTACCGTTTCCGTGAGGGCTATCTGCGTGTCTCGTGCTGTTTCAGCGAAGTTTGTTTGTAAACTGTTTGTGCCTTTATGGAGTTCCGGCTAGGCTGCGAAGAAGACAGGTGGTGTGTGGCGTGCGAGTTGTGAGTTATCACGTCGTGGTGTGGGTGCAATGAGCATTTTGAATCCAGTTCTGCTTCCTTAAGTAAGGGGTCGTCCCCTTTAACTCGACGAGTCGAGGATCTATCCTGGCAGGACGTGTGGAGTCTCATTGCCACTGTTGTTGCTCTCGTAGGAGCGCATTCCGATCTCGCCCTGACAGGCGGATTCCATGCCGATTGTCCCGCATACCTGTTCGCGGCTAATTGAATGCCACAGGCTACGTCCACCGCCAACCGACTGCACACACTCCTCAAGAACCGTCTACGAACTAAGGTACCTATAAATAGAACCAGTTAAACATAATAGTTGTTACTCGTGTGAACGATGTTGCGTTTGTGCTCATTCTGGGGGGCGTATTTGTGCTTTTTTGCTCTTTTATTACTGTTTTATGTGGCGCTCTGCTGCTACGACGCCTTGTGATGCTGCCGTCGCTAGCCTTCATTTAAATGTTGCATGGGCGTGAGCTTTGTGCCTGACCGCATAAAGAATTAAAGAACTCTTCGCATACTGTTTTTGTGAGGCGGCTGTTTCTAGCCTTCATTTCAGTAATTGCATGTGAGTGAGCTTTGTGTTTAACCGTGTTATCATCAAAGGGTTTACCGTTGGTTAATCTCTCAAAATCAAACCTAACATAGCTACTTTGATACAATTGCCTGCCGACCAGCTCAGTACGAAGACGGCGTGTAACAGTTCTTAGAACGAAATAAGCAAAACGGGTGCCAACGGTATTTTTAACAAAATAAGCAAGTGTATCCAGGCAGTAGAACAAGAATCCGTAAACTCAGTAGCACAAACAATCTGAAAGAAAGCACAACTCAAACATCGGTAGCAGTAACAAATAATAAATAACCACAGTAAAATATCACAGTATAATTGGCATTTAAATAACACAGTACAATCGACAAAAGTTAATGTACACGCTTACTCAAGCAGTCGTAGTACGCTTCTAAAATAGCAAGTGCGCTACTAAGATGCCGGAATGTCTAAATCTGGGCAATCTTAGGAATGCCAACAAACAAGGCAATTGATCCTACATTACAGTTACAAACACTTACATAACTGAACCACAAAATTACTAGTAACTGCATAACAACTAAAATAATGGTTGAGCGGACGTTATGGAAAATCTGAACTTAAATTGCCGCAAGCCGAGAAGCGGCTGCACAAATTCGCGAACGGACCAGTCATAAAATAATTTCCTAAATGCAGTCTAAAGTATAACCTGTTGGCGGCTTCCGTCGAGCACTTCCAGCATGCTTATTCAGAGTCCATGCGTGCTGAAGACCTTCGTAAGAACACGCAGCAAGCCAATATCGCACACCGAAGATAGCTCGAACTGAATTGCCTAAAACTGCTTATGTAGACTGATTTAACCAAGATTGATTACTCGAACTTTGCCCAAGATTGCTTGCTAAGGAAAACGAAATCCAGAATAAATGCATGCAAACCTTTGCTAAACGACCAACAAAATAAAGCGGAACTTACCCCGGATGAACTGGGCAAACAAGCATCGAAGGCTAGATGCGGCATGGCGTAGAATAATCTCTCCAGCATAATGTCCAAAATCTCACACGCTTCGCTTTGCAGCGAGGCCCCAAAGCTTCCATAACTAACAAAATGTAGCGGCGAGACAAAACGGATTACCAAAACCAGCACCAAACATCTTTGCAGCGTTCCGCCAAACCAAAACTGACGAGCTCAGCCAAATGAATGCGGCCTCGAAAACGCTCCGACCTCAACGCTGTCGAGCGAGGCCAAAATCATGCCTGAAGATAACGATAACAAGTCCCACAGAAATCGTAAATTAACGACGGCGTAAAGCTAGCAATGCAGAACTACAGGGAGTGACAAAATAACCGTAACAACCGTATAAAGAATTAATGAACCCTTCGCATATGTTTTTGTGAGGCGGCCGTTGCTAGCCTTCATTTTAGTAACTGCGTGTGTGCGGGCTTTGTTGTGCCTAACCCATTAATCCGCAAACGAACGCATCGCATAGCCGTGCGACGCCGTAATTGTCACAATTTGTTCGAGACCTTTCGTATGTGCGCTGGCTTCGTGCCTCGTTTATCAGGTGTTAAGTCAATTTATCGCCTGCCTGGGCGACGTGGCATTGGCTGGCATATATTCAAAATTCGCATATCTTTGCGAGGCTATGTTAGCCCCCTTTTGGCCAAATATTGCAGTTACGCTGCCCCTTTGCCTAATGAAAAAGGCCGTTAGCTAATTAGTCGCATATCTTTGCGGCGCCGTGTTTTCCAACAGCTACACTGCTTCCGTTGCCTACGCCGGCGTATGATTTGTTGTCGTGAACTAACGCCCCCTTTCAGGGCGCACATTTTTAACTGTTCTTTATGATGTAAAGTGACGAACCAACAGCTGCCAGTCACGTGTTGTGTGTTGTACAATAGCATTAGCGCGTTCATCAGCTGGTGCGTATTTTTTAAGAGATAATATAAGCTTATCGGCGCGATATGCTGCCCGAATGTAAAGTCGACCAATAGACACATATCTGATTAAGGGACTTATTATTCTTGTTCGACCTGTGCCTGCTCTGTTTCAGATAGCGCCCTCCAGTGTGAAGATAGATGTACGACGGGGCTTGAGAAATTGGAGAGTGCAGGTCGGTTTGGTGGCGGCACAGCCGCGGCCAAAAGGTCCCGACATCGCAATCCCAGTGTTTTCAGTCACGAAATTGTTGTTTGAGCTTACAGCTCCCGAGCACCCTTATAGACGGAGTATCTTAAATATTTCGCTACCGCTTGACCGTCCATGCCCGGTTATACGGTCACACCATTACTACAGGCTTGGTGGCGCCCTATCAATTTTTACGGTTATGTACCGCCCCTCTGGCCGTTGCCCTCAGGTCATCTCGTTAAGAACCCGCCCTAGCTCCACTGATTCCTTAGCCGGCTTATCTTGTTGCGGCATGGGTAGCGGCATAGGAGAACTTTCGTCCCGATTTTGTAGCGTTTCCCCCGCGCCCGCCGTTTGGTTGTTGTATGAGCCGGTGCGGTGTCGTAAAGACAGTAACAGACCGTAACATACTCTTCTATAATATATTCACCTTTATATAACATCCAAATCAAACAAATTGAAAGAATTCAAACAAAGTTCGTAAGAGATTTAGATTTACTCAATTTTTAAGCTTTGAAACTACCCAGCACTTAGACTTATGCATTAGAGGAACGATGATAATTATCGGCGCTTACGTTCTTGTATCAATTATTACATTATAAGGTCAATTTATGTGATAATTTTTTAAGCAAAATAAACTTTCTGGTCCCTAAGCTGGCATCCGGGAATGAAATTTTACTGTAATTGCCAACGGCTAGAACAAATGTAGTTATCAGTTCTTTTCTTTATAGAATGTGTACCACTTATAACATAATAACAATGTCTGTGGATATATGTCAACATGTTTTTAGTTTAGTTTAGTTTAAATATAAATGTAAGATTGCGTTGTGTGGAACATGATTGGATTCCCGTTCCAAACGTGTTTATTCTATTTACAAGTATAATACAATTAGGTTATGTATAATCTTCAGCTTTTCCTGCGGTTTAATTTAATTTAATGTAAGAGTGGTTTATTACAACTTATTGTTTTCTTTTATAATGTTTATTGGTGCGCTTTGCAGTGTGACATTATATTATAAATACATATTATTATCCTGTAACCTGTAATTAGCTGTATGCTGTTGGTTCAAGTTAATGTAAATAAATAAGGGTATTTTCATATTTGACATTATTTACCCATACATATTTTCTTATTATTTGTATTAAAAAAACATTGTGTGCCTTTAAATACTCTTATCTTTGTCGGTGTTGTTAAAGATTATTTACCAAATTAATTTGAGTATTGTTAAGAGCTGCATTACCGCAATCAGTGCGGTTATATATTTATTGCCTGTCTCAGGTAATATCTGTTAAGACCAATCCATGCAAAACACTAAGGCATACATCGCTGTAGGGCAACCGCAAAACAAACGGTATGGTGGCCCAGGATAGGAAGACAAATAAAAGATTTATTGTAAAACTGCGAGACCTGTTTAAAGAATAAGAAGAACGAAACCGAACCATTGATTACCACCCAAATACCTAAACTACAGTAGATGGAACTAGCAGCTGATTTATTTGTAATAAACGGCAAGGTATTTCTAGTCATTCAAGATGTTTTCAGTAAATACCCAGAGGTATTCCAGACAACGGCCTTCAATTCAACAGCCTGGAGATTAGAGAGTTTGCCAAAGCGTATAACTTTAAACATTTGACCAGCAGTCCAGGTTATCCACAGTCAAATGGTATGGCAGAACGGACAGTTCAACTGGTGAAAAACATCTTGAAGAAAAGCGAAGACATCTGGGACTTCTAGCATAAAGAAATACTAGCCATACGAGTGGACTCTCACCAGCACAGCTGTTGATGGGCAGATCGCTTAGAGAAATATTACCAACCACGAGCAGAAGCTAACGCCTAAGCTACCTGACCATACCTCAGCCCACAGGTCTATGGCGGCGCAAAGAAAAAAACAAAAACAGTACTACGATAACAGGCATCGTACAAGAGAACTAGAAACTATTGAGGAAGGACAACAGGTATGGATAAAAGACTTGAGACGAAAGGGAATGATGTTGCCGCAGACATAGATCCATGATCCTACAGAGTGAAAACGGAGAATGGGGAAGTAAGAAGGAATAGAAGACATCTTTAACAATTACCTACTAATACAAACCAGGAACATGTATAACCACCAAATGAATCAAACGTAACCATACAATCAACAAACACGCCACCGGAGCTGAAGGTTGTCCATTTACACATGACCAACGGTATTTCCAGCTCTTCAAGGAGCAGCGCAACTCAACCTCGTCGGAGTGAAAGAGCTAAACGAAAACCGAAACGTTATTGTGAAGAAGCAGTGAGTGAAAACATGGGCAATTAGAAGTATGTGTAAATTATGTGCTGCGAGAATCGATTATTTAGTTATTAATTTAATTATGTAGGTAATTATTACCATTTTTTCAAACGATGACTTATTGTTTAATTAACTGATATCCTAATGTAAAGAACGGGAGATGTAAGATGAACTCAACCTTATAATGTCAATGTGAACTGGTTGCTATCATGAAATGTGGGCTAACTTCATGTACGAAATTTGAAAGATAATAAAACAGTTGTCTACCTACTTTACAATATCTATTACCGCACTATTTTATGAAACAAAGCATACATGGAACCACAATTTATTGATAAAGATTTAATATCGAACAATAGACTTTGCTTATGGCACTTAATGAAACTCGTTTCGTTAAGATGCTCGTAATTTTAATTTTAAAATTCCGTCCTTCGTCCTAGAAGATGGATAGAAAGTTGAATCTCGTCGTCAACAGAGTGAGTAGCTAGACATATTAGGAATTTTCCTAGTGAAACGAAGAAGAAAATGATTTTAAGGTAGCAAATTTGTATGTTATTTGGCCATAAGAACATAAAAGGGCTAACATCAAACTGCAGAAAACGCATTTTGATGAAATCTGTGCTAGAACATTACTTCAACATTTACCTTTAACATGTTATAACTTGGCATCAAAAGCACTTAGAGCTAAATTTAAAGCCAATAACATTAAACATAGCTGCAAGACGGCCCAATTTATTATTTATTGTAATGAAAACAGTTAAGAAACCATAATGTGAAACCAATCTATTTGTCGATTCCATTATTGGCAATTTTCACGTTCATAGAAGCACCGAGTCGAATAGGCAACTGGCTTTGCAAACCTATATTTTGTCGAATGCAGTTTTCTGCTTTAGTACAGTTTCATGCAAACTGCAATCTTCCCGCCAAATGCAGTATTTCGTCGCTAGATGGCGATTGGGTTTTGGATCATTTCCGGTCTGCCAAATTTCATTGAGAACGTTTTACGTTCTTGGCTTTATGTGTGCATCCTTGACCATGGCGCTCTCGGGATAATGTAGAACAATAAATCAAGGCATATTTTGACCTGAAAACTGGCTAACTAAATTGTTTGGGCAGGCACATGTTTTTGTGAACGAACTGGCAGAATTTCTGGTAAGGCATTTATTTCTTTGGTGGTTCATTTGCTAACTTGAGGTGTATGTATAGCCTTCAACCTACGGGCTAAACCGATCGATTTGCTGGGAATGTGTCCTCAGTAGCAGTCTTGCCCGCTCTAACTTTGTTGGAACGTAAACTGTTAGTACGAAGGTCCACCTAGCCTTGATTTTCTTGTGAAGATACGCTGGAAAAAGCGTCGCTGGAGGCTTCGACCTTATGCTGTATCTGTTTCTGTGCTGCAGAATACGTCCAGTTTGGTGGTTTGAACCTAAGGGTCTTGTATTTATTTGTATAAATTTATTTGCGATTGTTTTCACTTTTACGGCTTCACCGTTTTAACTAATTGTGTATTTTTATGTGTGTGCTGATTTGGCGCCAGCTTAGAGCTGAGTGGTTTAATTTAGAGTAAATAACATCGCCTTGTATGTTGATATTAGTTGAGTGGGTGGTCGCACCGATTTACGATTGTTCCCCCTAAATATCGCCCATATTAAGTTTGTTGGCTGGGAAAAACGATTCTAGCATATCACATTGTAATAGAAACTACCATACAGATATCTGGATGTGGGGTTATTCGATGTGTGAAATTAAATCGCTAAGTGCGGAACGCTGTAATGTTTATCATTCATTCAGCAAACGGGCTGCTTTAAAACCAGTTAGAAAAATTAGTAGATATTTACTTAGCGAGGACTGCGTTTCCGCGCACACCCTCTCAGGCATGACTTCTGATAATTAATTATGTGGTACAGTATTAAGTGTTATTGTTTGTTGATGCCATAGATGACGATCTATGTGTTACTTAAAATATCACGTTAGCTGCGTATCGAGGCGAGACTGTAGTTCGGTAAAGAACGAATAGTACCAACATGCCCCCTCGTTACGTACAGAACTTCTTCATACCTAACAATTCAAGGCATTTCTGATGTTTGCATCCAGCAAAACCCTTTGTTAGAATGTCAGCTCTCATATCTTCAGTTGGCTTATGTCAAAGACAAACATTTTTGTTACGTATTGCCTCTCATACGAATTGGTGACGGATGTCGATCTGCTTGTTGCGAAAGTGAAACACATAATTGAACACAAGCTTTTGAGCCACGATATTGTCGCATTACGTCATCATTACGTTGCCGACAAGTGTGTTGTATCACAATTCATCGAATAATGTCTGTAAATAGATGCCTTCTTTAACGGATTCTGTTATGTCCATATATTCTGCCTCGGTAGATGAGAGTGCGACCGTTCTTTGCTTACGTGACTTCCACGTGACCGCCCCGTCAGCGATAATATAAGTAAAACCGGTGTACGACCGTCTGTCGTCCGGGCAATTCCCCCAATCGGCATCAACCACTTCAGTTAATTTCGATCTCAAAGGCCTATACACGATTCCGATCGCCTTGGTACCTTGAAGATAGCGCAAAACGAGTTTTACTGCAATCCAATGAACATGTTGGTGGCTCAGCCAGCGACATTGTAGTGGACACTGGTTTACAATCAGCCATCCCTAATCGTAGTAGGAAATCTTTGATGTGTCCCCGCTGATGTATTGTATATCCGTCGTTTCGTTTGATGAAATATATTCCGAGGCAACATCCGACTTCACCGAGATCTTTTATTCTAAAGCTCTCAGCGTCTTTTGGATTCCGTGAGATCAATGAGATGTCATCAACATAGATTACTACCATCATCAAGTCTATCCCCTGAACCTCTGACGTACACGCATGAGTCGGATTTAATCGGTGACAGGTACAGAGCGATCCAACCTTTCGTACCACCGTCGTTCAGCCTGGTTCAGTCCGTAGAGTACCCTTTCTTCGTATATATTTATTTAGCGTATGGCTTGTTTGGCCGGGAGTTCCGGATCTGCGACCCGAGATGTTCGGCCGACAACTCTACGATATATATGATATACCATGTGTATATTGTATGTAGCATGTGTTGTGTGTGGTTAGATTACTCTTTTCCATAGTGCAGTCTTCCGGGAACAGCGCCGCTAATTCTATCCCAACGGCGAATGGTGATCGGGCCTGATACCGATTCAATGGAGTACGGAAAAATTCCGCCTGCCCATGGATTCGAACCGATGACTTGCTTATTGCCAGCCTGATGCCCTTACCACTGCGGCACGCGGTCTCTTTTGTTTTTCGTGCTTTTATCTTTTTCGGTCCGAAGTATGTACTTCAGGGGTCATCTTCGAAACTTCCATATAGATGAATTGTCATGCCGTACTGAGACGCCAATGCCCTGGCGAGGGGAATAGTCATAATCAACACCAGGACGTTGTGAGAACCACCGAGCGACGACTCTAGCCTTCCTATGTTAAATCGTTTCATGTGTGTATTTGTTTCTCAAAATCATCCTGCTCCTTCTCACATTTCCAGGTGATGGACAATTTACAATCACCCAGGTACAGCTTTGAATGATACATTTTAACTCGGTGTCCATAGCAAGCTACCACTTTGCAGCCTATCGACCTGTAACAGCTAAATCGACATCTACCTCGGCCAGTAGACCATATTCAAGAGCGGCGATATCTACATTTTGCATTTGTATACCGTTTTCGGTCGATCTGGAAGCCTAGTTTTCGCGTTTCGGGGTCTATCGCGGCGTTCCTTTCCAGTTACGTCTTCTTCTCCAGACTGCTCGTTCTTGTCTGCGTTGGTATCGAATTCATACTTGATATCTATACCTTCAGCTTCTTCTGCTGTTACGTTTTCAGGTTCTATATATATTGAAACGCTCGATTCAGTCGTATCATTTGATAATCGAAGCGGTGCTAATGTAACATCCATTTCTCGATGATCGTCTCGAAGTTCGGAGTCAGTTTGGATCTGCGAAGAGTATTCCAGGAATTTCACGTCGCGTTATACCTCTTCTCTATGTTATTTCGGAATCCAAACGCGATAGCTTTTGATTTCCTCCGAATATCCTAGGAAAACGCCGTCACGTGATCTAACGTCAAACTTTCCCTTGTCAGACAACCTATTCAAAACAAAAACTTTGCGAAATTTAATCACGTCCGGCTTCTTCCCAAATCGAAATTCTTATGGTGCCTTCCCGTTTAGTGATTTTGATGGACTGCAATTTCGTATATATTTGGCAGTAGCCACTGCCTCGGCACAAAACGCCTTTGGCAATCCAGACTGAATGAGGAGACGTCTCGCCATCTCGAAGAGTGTGCGATTCTTTCTCCCACTACGCCATTCTGTTCCGGATTGTTTGAGACTGTCAATCGTCGACGAATCCCGTGAGCGTCCAAAGAATCATCAAAGAGTTTGTTCTTATTTTCGTCCCGTTGTCAGTTCCGAATTCTTGATCGATGCACCGGTCTCCTTTTCTAAAGAAGTTTTGACATTCTGGAACTGGGAAGAATCAAGACTTGATTCTTATTAACCAGAAAACGAACGTCGCACCACCTCGAACTGTCTTCGATAAATGTGACAAAGTATTTCCCCTTTTCCAACGATTCTGTTCTCATCGGGCCGCATACGTCTGTATGTACCAATTCCAGCAACTTCCCTGAATACAGACGTTACACACAAAGATATCATCAGATCTAACAACCCCGATGCCCTTCATCGTCCCCTAACGTGCAGCATCAGCAAGATCCTTTACGTTCAAGTAGGGGAAGTATGGCTGTGATAGCACACTTTTTTTTAACGGACTGTAACTTCCGTTAATGATGTGATAATTAAGATATAATTGCATTTACAGGTGTAATGGAATGTCTACTATTGGTTCACATATAGATTATTTCTCAAAATTTACATATGCCAGAGAAAATAAATTTCTTACAAGTAGTGTAGTGTGCCATCATATTCGCACAGGTATGGATATGATGGCACACTTATTACTTTCTATATATTTTAGGAATATATTGGCTATATTTCACATTTTTTCATTAAAAAACATTTTTTTAAATAAAATTATTATATAATCATTAAAAAAAACTAAACACATATTTAGGATACAAAATAGCTGTCATTATAACATAGTTGTCGGAAAAAAAACAATCCATATGATAGATAATACATTTTAGTCACTGCATAATTCACAGGTGAACATCTTAGTTTTTCTGTCAATACCGGCACATGCATTGTGGCACCACATCTTGCATTGTTGGCACTGGATCCAGGGTTCCTTTGACTTGGATAAAGAAAATAAACCATTGCAATATATGCAAGCCGCATCTTCCTCTTCATCATCGGCTATAAATGGTTCTTCTGGCTCAGTATCATCTTCTTCTATTATCAACACCTTCTTCGTAGAACGAGCAGATTTTCGTAGTTCAACTGCTTTTTTGTCAGCAACTTTTGCTTTTGCTGTCTCTATGTTTGGTGTTGTATTTATTACTCCCATCTCACCTTCTTTTCTTTTTCTCTTTTGACGGAAAGTCGCTTGCGGAACAGGAGATATTTGCGATATTAGAACAGAACAATTTATGTCATCCTGTTTATCCCCCTGATGTGCAGTTCTAGCTAACTCTTTATCTCTTTGCGAAGGTTGTTCATCTTTAGCAAGTTTATCATTACATGAAGTAGACGCTTTGGAATTTGGTGATATTACTACCTGCACTAAAGATTGTGATGGTTGTGCTTCAGTAGAGGGTAAATTGTAGTTGTCCTCTGCTATATTAGTTGTTTCTGAAGAAAGGAACTGCCAGTCAGGAAATATATATTCATTAAATGGACATATCCCCGTTTTTTGGAAGCCATGAACGGCATTGGCCACTGTAGCAGCTTGAGTATAAGCTTCTTTGAATAAGTGACCAACTTGAAAATGAGTTACTGTTCGACCAGGATGAGTATGTAACCACCTTCTAAGAGCCTGATTGTAGTAAGTAGTTAAAGGGCCATAAAAGCTTACGTCTAATGGCTGCACCCTATGGGTGCAGTGTGGTGGAAAACAAAACAAAACTATATTATTTTGCTTTGCGAACTCTAATACATCCAAGTGCTTGTGACTGGAATGGCCATCGAGAAGTAATAGAATCTTCCTTTCAGCTGAGGGTTTTGCATGCTTAATAAAATGTTTAAGCCACAAAAGGAAAATCTGCCCTGTCATCCAACCACTCTCTTGCGGGAATCCTACACACCCTGGGGGAGTATTATCCAACAACTCCTGCTTTATATTTTTTCGTGGGAAAATGATAGCCGGAGGTATGTAATTCCCAAGGGCATTTATGGAGCATACTACAGTAAAATGTTGCCCTCTTTCTGCACTCGTCAGTGTACCTACTTGCTTTCTTCCTTTTGTGGCTAAAATTTTATCCGTTCTTGATTGCACGGTCGATAATCCCGACTCGTCCATATTATAGATCTGGTCGGGCTCAAATTTGTATTGATCCATAATAATTTTAAGGCTAGTGAAATACTTGCTTATTGTAACTTTATTAAAGGCTCGCGCCCGAGCTAATGACGTGGCCTCCGGTTGTCTTAGACTAATAGATGGATGCCTATTCAAAAAGGCATGAAGCCAGTCCCATCCAGCCATACGCCTTTCTTGGTTAGAATTGTGTTTACATTTCAGCTTTTGAGCTAATTCAAAAGCAAGTTTTCTTAAATCAGAACACGTTAAGCCAAAAAATCTGGATTCCAAGGATTTTACGTGATCAACTAATTCCTTTTCAACTTCATTGGAGAACACTTTAAGGCTTCCACCTAAGAAGCCCTTTTTGCCACCACGTAATACTTTATTTTTTTCCTCTACTCTTCGCCGAAGAGTACTCTTTGGAACACTAAATGTTTTGGAGGCCAATAACCATCCCATTTCTTTAGATCGAACAGCTTTGATTGCTTGGTTCATAATGTCCTCAGACCAGCTCTGCCTTTCGGACATTTGTTTTTTATTGTTCATGCTCCCACGAGGTAAAGGGCTATAATGAAATTGAAATATTCGTTAGTAAGCTACTTAAGGGTATTTTGCAATAAATTCTGGCTATGATGGCACACTATGCCATCATAACCAACTAGTTAGCGTGCCGTCATAGCTGAAATCCTCAAACTTGAGAAAATTGAATTCAGTCTGGCAACCATGCAAAGAAATGCCGCGCAAACAAGCCACTTTATAGGTTAGACACAACTGAACAATTTAGTTGCTATAAAAACATTTTGCCTTTAAATTTGAGTGAATTATCACTCATACTGAAGCATGCAAATATAAACTTGAAGCTTACCAAAATATATTTCCAATTATAAAAAGTTTATAACTTAAACTATTACAACCGAAATTGCACAGTGAAAGTTTCGTATCACACTAATGAAGTAAAGCACACATCTGTACAGCTGGTTGCATAAGAAGTGGTAAATATCATAGCTGTGCCAACATAGCCGGTATGCCATCACAGCCATACTTCCCTTAATCAAGGCGTTGATGCCAGAGACGAAGCTTGTTGACATCTGGCGAAGTCGATTCCGTACATATTTTGTTGTTTCCTGCTTGAATTATATATAATCCGTCCACACGTCTTGCGTTACCTTCTTTGTTAACGATTTTTGCGAATTTTTGTTCAAAAATGACACGATATCCATTGCCAGTGATTTTTCTCACTGACATAAGGTTTGTGCCAAGATTGGACACAAATAGTGTATTTGACAACTCTATTGGTTTTGTTACGTCTTTTTCGTGTACTTAAAGCAAAACGTTTCCGCGTGCTTTAATGTCGGTAGAAGCACTGCTTGACAAATGCAATTGTTCCGCGTTGACGCTTTCTTTGCTTAAAAATTCATTAGAATTTTTACAAATATGTGAAGAACAGCCGCACAATCCGTCTTGAATTGTACTGGGTACTTGGAATACGTTGTCAATGCCTTTACAGTACTTTAAAGAATGCGGACCGACCATGGCATAAAACTGAAGGTGTTCCGCGTTTTTCGCACTTTGGGATTCTTTATTATTCTTCTGACGGCATTCACTGATTTTGTAACCGAGACTCTTACAGCGATAACATCTTATAGTTGATGACAAGTCTTTGCTGGTATTGTTCTTATTTTTAAAATGTTTGTTTTTATTTTTATGATTAAATTTACCAACCACCACGGAACTTCACTATGCGTTTCGCTTTTGCGCTCATCGGATTCCTCAATTATTTTTGCACGTAGTGTTTCCGGCTATAGTAAATCGTCTCGAGATTCGATCGCGCAACGCAAGTTTTGAAAACTTGACGGCAAACTATAAAAAAGCATTATGGCGTGTAAATCACCATTTACATCGACGCAATATTGTTGAATTTATCAACTACATCGAAAAACGTACGTAAATGCTCTTGCATGTCTTCATCCTCGCGCATTCGCTGAAGAGTGAGCTGCTTAATTAACAGTGTCGCTTTGCGCGCAGGCCCCTTCGACTGATAAACTCTTTCGAGCTTCAACCATCCCTTTACCTGTTTCAATTCCGCTGAACTGATAGACAAAATTATGTCAGATTTCGCGTTTCGCTCGAGAGTGATATATTGCTGTTAAGAGCTTCCATATGCATCCGCCATGTATCATAATTTTTTCTGTTGAAAGTTTCAATTCTCGCAATACCTGCGGTATTCATGTTGAATTTTGAGAATGACGTATGTTAACAAAAATGATATCAGAAATGCAGTTCACGTTAATTCAGGTCGCATTTTCGTTATCTTCAGTTCACACGATTCCGTGGGCCCATAACCTATCAGGATTATTTGGGCTAGTGGGTGAACTGAAATAATAACACCGCCTTTTAACTTTTACTGAGACAAAACTTTATTAACAGGATGCACACAAAACGTAGCTTACAATAGTAATTTTTGTATCAAGTGCGCGAAGTGAGTGTTTTTGTGAGTGAGAATGCCACTTTTTAATTCGAACGCACAAAAACACTTCGCGCACGTAATAGAAACAACATTTTTTCTACAACCGTCAAACAAGAATATCAAAATTAATTCGCGACCTAGTGCGCGAAAACGTTTGGAGCTCTAGTGCGCGAAATGCAAAACGTTACAAAGGTACACTTACCCCGCCTCCCCATCGAACCGAATCGTTTAAGCGATCGTTCTCATACCAAATCACGAAAATGTACAACTCGATACTCTCTCAAATAAAAAAAAATCATCTGCGTTTAAATACAATTGCAAAAAATATCTTAAAAACCTTTAATAGTATATTACATACCGAGGTGGGAAGTGTGTCATTACTGTCGAGAGATTAGGTAGTTTACCGAGACGCGTAGCGTCGAGGTTAACTTTATCTCGAGACAGGGATGAAACTTTCCACCGTGGTATGTATACTATTTTATTTGCAATCATCTAATTTTAAAAATAACTACAATTGAATTCTGAATAATAGATATCTTGATGTACCTAATATTTTTGTTACCATGAAAACAACCCACTCAATGTTTTGTTACCATGGAAACACCCCACTCTTCAGGTATGTAATATTTTTCGGGGTATGTAATAATTTCCTGGCTAGTTTCCAATAATCATCTAGTTCCCAGCTGTTGTCATGTCATGAAATTGACACATTACAATGTGATTGCGAATAAAATGTCTTACTGACCTAGGGATGCCAATCTAAACTATTCGTAGTACTACTAACTACTGAATCTATCCAACTTGTTATTGTGAAAACAGCAATTTTTCTTCTTTTTATGTCGTACACTGTTTATTTGTAAATATGTAAAAGTCTAGCGCTTAGGATGGAAAACAGGAGCATGTTCCTTGTGGAAGTGCTATCTGATCTTCGGCGCTTTTCCAACTACACATATTGCGTTTATTTTCTTTAATTATGTACATATTAACGTATGTTGGAAAATAAAGACCCTTTATTATTTTTTTTTACGTCGTCAATGGTAACGTAAATAAATATCCCATTTTTTAACATGTTAAAAAATGGCAAACTTCGCGCATTGATAGCGATGCCCGAATGTCCTCTTTTTTTGACGGTTGTCAAAAATAGTACATTGTCTATGTAGGACGAAAAGCGTAACATTCGCAGACGACTGTGAATATTGTTGGGCGAGGCGAATGTCGAGCCCAACATCATAGGAGTCTGGGAATGTTGCTTTTTGTCCAAGATACACATACTATTTTTGCGCCGATCGATACGAGTAATTAAAAAATTAAGAAAAAGTACTGGAATATTCCCTGCCTAGGCCAGGAATATTATTCCTGTACAGTTTTATTGTAAATTACCTAGCAACGGCTGATGTAATGGAATGTTTGACTTTGCTCAACAAAATTTTGTCAATAATGTGTCAGTCCTAGTACGATTGCCGGAAAAATAATTTTTGACAATCTATGTGACACGTTAGCCGCGTATCGACATGAGACTGTAGTTCGGTACGGAACGGATAGTACCAACAGAAACATTTATTAATATTTTTTTGTCTTTACAATCTTTGAACTGTACACTCTGCAACTCTTCTCTTTTATTTATACTCGAAAATTTGCCAACTGAAAAAGAATTGCTGCCGCAGTTAGGATTTTATTTTGTTGTCAAAATATAACAAATACCAAAGAACACAGATAAATTTAAGCATTGCCATTAAAGAATTGCTGTCTGGTCGGTATCATGATACCCATGTTTTATTTATTAGAGGCTGTTGCGACTTTATAAATTAAATAAGATCCACTACATGATTACAGAAACGTTTTATCTTAAATAACGGCATTGAATAATTGGTTACTTTATGGATATCCGATTGTGGGAAACCTTGTATATTTGAAATTGAGTCGTGTAGTTCATTTGAATTAAACTTTATTTGGTGAATCTACCATGTTATTAATGCCACGTTTATTAAAGGTTTCTTGTGGTAGCTATTCAGTGAATGAGATACTCTTTACAATTTCGCATCGCTAAACTATATTCTATGTAAGTGGAAGTATTATAAATAAATTTGTTGACTACCTACTTTAGAATAAGCAGAATAACGTAACCTAATCAACTTAATTATTGCATCCAGTTTTCAGATATTTTATCTAACTTTAATTGACGTGAAGAACTGGTGTAATATAATGGACAACAAATTGCAGAAACCACTGAAAGTAAAAGAAAATGATGTAGTAGGCAACTTACTTGTACAACGAGAAATTGGCACTTTTGACAATTTCACGTATGACGAATTGAATATTAAACAGGAAGTAGGTGATACAAAAGACCAATCGTTTGTTATGTGTGCAACACACAGTGAACTTGATATAAAAGATGAATCTTTTGCTACGTGTGCAGAACTGGAGGAAGTTTATGCAAAAGACGATTCATTTGTTACATCTGTAGCAAATAAAAGCTTAGAAGATCCAGTTGCCAAGGTCTCCAAAGATTATGAAGAAGACAAAAGTAGTTCATTGGGAAATATGAGACGTACAAAAGAATTTCATTCATGTTCTATTTGTGATTATAAAACAACTAGAAAAAGTAGTTTAGTTAGCCATATGTGTACGCATACAGGAGAAAAACCTTATTTTTGTTCTGTTTGTGAGTATAAATCAACCGCGAAAAAGACATTAGTTGAACATATGAGTACACATACAGGAGAAAACCCTTATTCTTGTCCAACTTGTGAATATAAAGCAACACAGAAAAGTAATTTGGTTGCACATATGAAGAAACATAACCGGGAAAAACCTTATTCTTGTTCTGTTTGTGGGTATAAAGCAGTCGGGGAAATGAGATTAGTTGAACATATGAGAACGCATACAGGAGAAAAACCTTATTCTTGTTATACTTGTGGGCATAAAGCAACACAGAAACGTGATTTGGTTAGACATATGAAGAAACATACTGAAGAAAACCCTTATGGCTGTTCTATTTGCGAGTATAAAGCAACACAGAAAACTAATTTTGTTAGACATATGATGAAACATACTGGAGAAAAACCTTATGCCTGTTCTATTTGTGAGTATAAAACAATACAGAAAAGTAATTTGGTTGCACATATGAAGAAACATACCGGAGAAAAACCTTATTCTTGTTCTGCTTGTGGGTATAAAGCTTTCGGGAAACTGAGATTAGTTGAACATATGAGAACGCATACAGGAGAAAAACCTTATTCTTGTCATACTTGTGGGCATAAAGTAACACAGAAAGGTGATTTGGTTCGACATATGAAGAAACATACTGGGGAAAAACCTTATGCCTGTTCTATTTATGAGTATAAAGTAACACAGAAAACTGGTTTTGTTAGACATATGAAGAAACATACTGGGGAAAAACCTTATGCCTGTTCTATTTGTGAGTATAAAGTAACACAGAAAACTGGTTTTGTTAGACATATGATGAAACATACTGGAGAAAAACCTTATGCATGTTCTATTTGTGAGCATAAAACAATACAGAAAAGTAAATTGGTTGCACATATGAAGAAACATACCGGAGAAAAACCTTATTCTTGTTCTGCTTGTGGGTATAAAGCTTTCGGGAAAATGAGATTAGTCGAACATATGAGAACCCATACAGGAGAAAAACCTTATTCTTGTCATACTTGTGGGCATAAAGCAACACAGAAACGTGATTTGGTTAGACATATGAAGAAACATGCTGGAGAAAAACCTTATGCCTGTTCTATTTGCGAGTATAAAGCAACACAGAAAACTGATTTTGTTAGACATAAGATGAAACATACTGTAGATAAACCTTATGCATGTTCTATTTGTGAGTATAAAACAATACAGAAAAGTAATTTGGTTGCCCATATGAAGAAACATACCGGAGAAAAACCTTATTCTTGTTCTGCTTGTGGGTATAAAGCTTTCGGGAAAATGAGATTAGTTGAACATATGAGAACCCATGCAGGAGAAAAACCTTATTCTTGTCATACTTGTGGGCATAAAGCAACACAGAAAGGTGATTTGGTTAGGCATATGAAGAAACATGCTGGAGAAAAACCTTATGCCTATTCAATTTGCGAGTATAAAGCAACACTGAAAACTGATTTGGTTAGGCATATGAAGAAACATGCTGGAGAAAAACCTTATGCCTGTTCAATTTGCGAGTATAAAGCAACACAGAAAACTGATTTTGTTAGACATATGATGAAACATACTGGAGAAAAACCTTATGCATATCCTATTTGTGAGTATAAAACAATACAGAAAAGTAAATTGGTTGCACATATGAAGAAACATACCGGAGAAAAACCTTATTCTTGTTCTGCTTGTGGGTATAAAGCTTTCGGGAAAATGAGATTAGTTGAACATATGAGAACCCATACAGGAGAGAAACCTTATTCTTGTCATACTTGTGGGCATAAAGTAACACAGAAAGGTAATTTGGTTAAGCATATGAAGAAACATGCTGGAGAAAAACCTTATGTCTGTTCTATTTGCGATTATAAAGCAACACAGAAAATTGATTTTGTTAGACATATGATGAAACATACTGGAGAAAAACCTTATGCATGTTCCATTTGTGAGTATAGAGCAATACAGAAAAGTAATTTGGTTGCACATATGAAGAAACATACCGGAGAAAAACCTTATTCTTGTTCGGTTTGTGAGTATAAAGCAGTCGGCAAAATGCGATTAGTTGAACATATGAGAACGCATACAGGAGAAAAACCTTATTCTTGTCATACTTGTGGGCATAAAGCAACACAGAAAGGTGATTTGGTTCGACATATGAAGAAACATACTGGAGAAAAACTTTATTCGTGTTCTGTTTGTGGATATAAAGCAGTCAGGAAAATGAGATTAGTTGAACATATGAGAACGCATACAGGAGAAAAACCTTATTCTTGTCCTACTTGTGGGCATAAAGTAACACAGAAACATGATTTGGTTAGACATATGAAGAAACATACTGGGGAAACCTTATGTCTGTTCTATTTGTGAGTATAGAGCAACACAGAAAGGTGATTTAGTTAAACATATGAAGAAACATACTGGAGAAAAACCTTATGCATGTTCTATTTGTGAGTATAAAACAATACAGAAAAGTAATTTGGTTGCACATATGAAGAAACATACCGTAGACAAACCTTATTCTTGTTCGGTTTGTGAGTATAAAGCAGTCGGGAAAATGCGATTAGTTGAACATATGAGAACGCATACAGGAGAAAGACTTTAATCTTGTCATACTTGTGAGCATAAAGCAACACAGACCCGTGATTTAGTTACACTTATGAAGAAACATACGGTAGAAAAACCTTATGCATGTTGTATTTGAGTACAAAGCAACACAGAAAAGTAATTAAAATGCACATATGAAGAAACATACTAGATAAAAACATATTCTTGCCATATTTGCAATTTTAAATCAGCACATTATGGATGGTTGTTTGAGCATGCGAGGAAGCATACAGAAGAAAAACCTACTATATAAAACAGGACACAAATGTAATTTATTTATTTATTTATTTATTTAATTCGCACTCAGCCAACAGCCGTTAGGCCAATTATAGGCGTCGCTGTGCAGTTATGAGGACTTCCAACCCCACTAACGACTGTCATGATGTTGTATGACCGCCGGGACCAACTTTTTTCCGTGATAGCCGTACCACGAGGCGCCGAGAGATGCAGCCGTGGAACTCCCATCCAAGTTCTGACCAGAGACAGCGTTGCTTAACTCTGCAGATCGAACGTGGACGCTTGTTCAAGCTACACCACTCGGGACCCATTTAGTTCATTATGCGGAGTTATATCTATGGGAAATTCCTTATTTATATTGCAGTTATGGATATAAAACAACTCAGAAAAGCAGTTTAGTTTTTTATTTGAGGAAACATACAGGAGTTCCTTATTTTTGTTCATTGAAAATTTTTGACAGCATAGAAACATGATTTGTTGAATCGTATGAATGGGCAATTAAGAATATCTTAAACCTGTGATATATGTGTAAGAATGGTGTGAGTAGAATTGTCAAAATTATTATTTAACTTACATAAGAATGCATTCATTAAAAGGATTTCTAACAACATTCGAGCTATGAATATAAGATATTGTAAAACTGCCAAATCAAATTAAGAAAAGCTGTGTTAATATTTAATGTACATGTAAGTTCAATGGAAAATTATTCAGCCTTTACCAGTAACAATGCAGAAACACTTTATTATGGAACTGCTTTCTCTTCAATTTGAAATTAAAGAATATATAAGGGTGTTCACTGAAAATGAGAGCGACTAAACTGTTAAATTTTATTAGAAGAGCAACATATGTTTACCTATAGCATGTAATTCCTAGGAAAAAGAGTGCTTATCATTCCCCTAATTTATAATGGGGTTGTATCACCCTAACAAAGTGTTTCTGTTCAACTGATGTTTAATACCTTTTTATTGTATGATACTGCACATATTTATTTTTTATGTTTTATCACTGTTTAAAAACGCCATTCAGATATTCTTTTCTGAAAATTAAAATAAGATAAATTAAAAATATAGTAAAATTGTACCAATTATATGACTTCGCTAGTCATCTCTTCTCAAAATGTTTTTGTTTCTACTATGTGAAAAGTTAATGTAAAATTAAAATTGTTTATTGTAAATAATTATACCGTGAGATCATTTAAAAACGGGACAGAGAGTGCCCTGGAATTTCTGTTTTAGATTCAAACTTTGGTTAACAGCCATTTGTCAAAATATTAACTTAACCTTTAACAAGACATAAGCTTTATTAAACATCAAAATTTAAAGTAAATGTTCAAAAAGAGTGCGTTGGAATTTCTGTCTTTGAACATTTACTGTAATTTTTGACGTTTCATAAAGCTTATGTCTTATTTGATGTTAAGTTAATAAATTGACAAATGGCTGTTAACCAAAGTTTGAATCTAAAACAGAAATTCCTGGGCACTCTCTGACCCGTTTTTAAATGATCTCACGGTACTCATATTGATTGTGTCTACATTTTTTATATAGTAGTGACACTTGCAAGGTATTTCTTATTCTTTTAAATCACAAGTTAATGTAGTATTAATAGATTATTGAAAATGTACTTGTATCACTTAAATTACTTATTCTGTAAAACAACATAACAGTTTTCTAAATATAAGTTATACATCGGTAAACTTTAAGTTGTATGTAGTAGTTAGTAAGTTCTAAAATAAAAGTAACACTTCCTGTAATATTTGAAATAAATTTAAATACATGAAAGTTTATAGTGAATTTGAATTTGATTACCCTAATAGCATAAGTAAAGAATTGGTACTAAATTCAGATAGAATTTATTTATTTATTCAATATTTTACCTCAGAGATTATATTGTGATACAGGGTAGGTCAAGGTGGTTTGTAAATAGGGTGACCACCTCTCAGGGTTTCACCCGGAGTCTCAGTGTTTCAACACCAAATCTCCGGACTCTGGGTTTTGTTATAATTTCTCCGGGTTACGCTAATTTTGTAATAATGTTTAACATTAACATCAATGTAAGTCGGTTATATGTATATGCGCGGGATCCGAGCTTATAATCTTTGATTTTATTGTAATCAAAGGTATAATATTGTAATGCTTTACTACTACCTATATTAACTCTATACATAAATATTATTTGTAATATCGTAAATAAATAAAATTGATCCACTACATAAAGCTTAGTGTGCATTTTATTGCCTCTCCCTAGCTAATTAAAAATATGATTATTTAATTATGCTTCACTGTAATAAAGGTATGTTGCTCTTTCTATATTCTATCCATTTGCAACTTATTAAAGCTTTTACACCGGCTAGCAATTTGAAACTCCTATCTGCAGGGTTGGCTACTTACACTGTTGATGAATTTAACCATTGTATGACAAATGCTTGATTCTGACGAATGACAGATAACCATACAATATTTAACCCCAAACAAATCTGTTCAAAATACAGAAAATTCAGCCTATGTTGACAACAAATTAACCATCAATCAATCACTTCACGTCGGGTAAACTACAACAATGCTTTTATAATAATCAAGTAGTTTGGCCAACCTAGAATTGGTTTTCAAGTGCAAAAGGACGTCAACTCGCATTTGTTTTTTCTTCAAAGAACGCCGATCTTGTTTCCGGTTTCCGTAAAGGACGAACAGCTTGGAAAGCCCTCTGCTGCTGCTATCTGCTTATAGACCACAAATAAGACCTCCTCTAGGTGCTGCCCTTTGCTGTCTGCTTTCCTCAGCCAATCTTGAAGAATCTCGGCTCTAAAGGACGAACTCGTACAGGCTATGGTTAAAAAGGACTCCAAGCTTGTATCTGCTTCCTGGCAATATTTCAGCTGTTGCTACCTACTTCTGGATCACGAATAAAGCTTCTTTTAGGGGATGCACTTTGCTTTCTGCTTCCCGCAGCTCCAAAACGATATCGCACAAGCTACGCTCCAGGTCCAATTTAATCTGGAACTGCACTCCGGAACACTGCGAATTTAACCACAGCTGGCCTCAGCACACAGGCAAATAAATAAAATGCACAATTGGGCATAAAATATTTACTCTTATCAACAAAATTTATCAAAATCGGGAAGCGAAACAACACACAAGCTTTCGGTTTGGCTTCCCCAACATAAAAAAATACAAGCTACTCCCTAGGTTACCATAGCTAAACGATTTACAATTGCTTATCTGTAAGTGTACATTCTCTGATCTTAATTTTTACTTGTTTTTGTAATTGTTACTCAGGAAACTATAACCTCACAATTGGTGGTACTTTTTACTTTTAGTTAATAAACAATGATTAACACGCCACCAAAAACTTCTTGTAATCTGCAATAATTCTCAGGTTGCTTCTTATATGCGTTTTGCCTAATCTGCGCCTTCTTGCACTGTTTTATAATCCCTCGTTATCGATTGTTGGCACTTCAATATGAATGCAAACCGTCTGTGCTGATGTTTTGTTTTAAATACATAGTAGAAACAATGCATGTTTAGTACGACGTACGATATGGACAAGTATTTCAGTTACACCTTGCATTATATTTGCTAACCATTAATAAAAATGAATAAAAACATGTTTTTTATTTGCAATCTTTTTGTTTTCTATAAATATTCTGCATTTCTCATTGCAGAAAACCCTTTTTTTACTTACGAAGGATCTCAGGGTTTGTATAAATTGAAAAGTGGTCACCCTATTTGTAAATAGAATACCAAAGAGAGACCCTGAGATTTGGCCTGTCCAAGTGGCACCCACCAGAACTAGACGAGGTTCATTTAATACTGACCAAAGGTGATAATTTTTTGTCTAACATTTCATATCTCCTTTCGATTGGTAGGGCTAGGCGAAAATAATGATATAGATACCCTTCTTTAAATATCGATATATCGATATTAAATTTAGTATTTTCAGGTTTTGCACATATCGATATGTATCGATAAATATGGATAGTTACTTATTGATATTTATCGATATGTATCGATAATTATCGATATCAGTAGTTATAGATAGATAATTATCGATACTTATTCATCGATATTTGATGCTGCGTTACATTTGTTTTAGTAGTCACTCATAAATTCCTTAAGATTTGCTATACGGCGTTTTGAAGTCGTCCTTCTTCCTGCTAGGTTTGTGTTATTGAAGCATTTGCTTGCTTAATTTGTATCGTCTTTAGGGTTTGTATTCAGGTTATTAGCCCAGTAGCCGGTTGGGGAATTTTTGCTGAGTAGACGTGGTGAGCATCAAATTAAAAATTTTTCCATATTATCTACTAACAAAATATACTATATACATATGTGCATTTATTGATAATTATCGATATAGTAGCCATATTTATCGCTATTTGTCCAGAAATATCGATAACTATAAATATTTAACGATATTAATCGATAAATATCGATAGTTATTGATAGCTATCGATATACAGGGAATTTATTTTAATAGTTAACATAAGTGTTTCGTTTCTATGCCACCATTTAATCATAGAGGTCATTTCCATAGTTACAAATGAGACCAATAGAGCGTGTATTTTACGAGTTAACATAGGAATTATTACTTGTCAAAAAGACAATTAAAAGTTATTCAAATTTATACCACTGAAGAAAAGATACAACACACAAGCTGTGCCTACGTATCTACTTTTTAGTTGCATACGTATATTCCGGTAACAAAATTAAATTGTCTTATTAGCAAGTACCTAATTCAAATTCGTATGTTAACTCGTAAAATAAACGCTCTGATTTATTGATTTCATTCGTAACTATGGAAGTGACCTGTATAATTAAATGCTGGCATAGAAACGACACTGCTATGTTAACCATTAAAATAAATTCACTGGATATCGATATTTCGATATGTATTGATATTTCGATATATCGATATGTATCGATATTTTTCAGTTATCGATAATCGATATCAGAATTTCAATATCGACCAGCCCTACCGATTGGTCGTTCAGATTACATCTCTATTATATCAACCTTACAAATAATAAATTATCATTGTCCTAAATACCTACCTACACTTCTAAGACAATAATCAAGTATAAAAATCAAGCACTTAAGACAGTGCTTTAGTAAAAAATTGTAATACATTTACGATTAAACATAATTATTTAAATTAAATTTGTATATGACAGCTGTATTCTAGGTACGGGTCCAGTATGAGTTTGGTAAAATTTGTTGATGCTTTTGTTTGTTTATAGTACAAAGGAAAGAACCATGCTATATCACCCTAAAACATTCACATATAAACCGTTCAATAGTTATTTGCCAGATAGGAGGCCATGTTAGGGTGATGAATTTCACCCTGTAAATATGCTGTCAGTCATTAAGAAAAGTTAGGTTATGCCCATTTTATATAAAATGATAATTTTATGTTAATGTACAAAACGTGGTTGCCAGATTTGGTTTTGGATTTTGTGCCACTTTTAGTATTGGTTAAGATAAATTTCATGAAAGACAAATTGCTGATTCTGAATACGGTTCATACTTTGTTGAGTAGGCATAATGGTATAATGAAAGTCGTTTTTTTATTGTAATTATAAATTGTATACAAAAATATTTAAATATTACAATTTATGTATTTTTTCAGTATAAATAAAGCTTTTACAAGCCACTTAGGCCCATTGCATAACAATGTGTCTCCATTGTCCCTTATTGATGATTTTATTTCTCCAGTCTTCTATTCCTTTCCTTGATATGTCTTCCATTACTGCCTCCTTCCACCTATTCGTTGGTCGCTTCTTCTTCTAGTTTCTTGCGCTCTGCCTTCCAATACTATCTTAGTAGCTCTTCCATCTGGCATTCTCCATATATGCCCAAACCATCTTAACCTTCGAGCTTTAATGAAGTCTACTATATTTGGCTCTCCATACTTCTTTTGTACCTCTTCGTTTGTAAGTCTTCTCCAACCATCATTCGTCCGAGTCCCTCCAAATATTTTTCTCCGCATTTTTCTCTCCCACCTACTTATCGTATCATGGTCTGCCACATTCATCGTCCATGTTTCACATGCGTACGTAGCTGTGGGTCGAATTACAGTCTTATAAGTCGTAGTTTTGCATTTTGTGACATTTGTCTTAAGGACATTATACTATTTAACGCGCCCGGACATCTCGATGGTTTTATTAACCTTGATTTAATTCCTTGTGTGTTTATAATAATTTAAGTTTTCAGAGATTAATGTTCCTAAGAAAGTAAACTCCTTAACTCGTTCTATTCTCAAATCTTAATATTACGCCATTATTATTGATTTCTTTATTTTTTCCATTAGGTACGTCTTTGTTAAAGCTGCTGAATATTGTCCAGTGGAAGTTGAAGAATGGATTTTTTTTTAAATATGGCCACAGAAGAAAATCACAGGGAGTTAAGTTACAAGACCTCGGGGGCCACACTGTAGACATGTTTTGACTAATAACTCTGTTTTTGTAAAACTCTTTAAGTAAATTTATGCCCCAACTTATTGAAAGTACGTAACCCGTTTGTAATTCATTGTCACGTAACTCTTAAAAAAACGGCGACAAAATTTCAGTATGATATGGTTGTGCATTTAGAAAACCTAAAATTTGAACTATTAAAATAAAATTTAATCGTTTTACTGCACTCAATTACCTTAAAAAAATATAGGACCTATAACTCTTCTTTTACTAATTGCAGCCCAAACCCGATTTTTTGTGGGTGAAGCGGTTCTTCAACATAAAAATTGGGATTCTCAGCGCTCCACATCCTCATACTTTGTGAATTAATGTAGCCAGATGAATAGAAGTATGCCTCATCAGTAAAGAAAGTTTTCTCAAACGCATTATCGTTATTTCCTAAATTATTGATAAACCAGTTACAAAATTCCAATCTAACCGGAGGATCGTTTGGCAGCAGTTTCTGATACACTTGCAACCGGTAAGAAAAATAATGCAAATTGCTTCTTAATATCCTATGAGATGTTGAATATTAAACATTTAATTGCTGTCCTAAATGGCGAACAGATACGTGTGGTTGTTCTTGCACAATTTGTCTCGCATGGTTAACTACTTCTTCAGTGCGTATGTTGCAAATAGTATGTATCATAGGTCGTGGGCCAAAAGGTTTAATTTCAAAATTGTTCCGCCCCATAATATTTCTAATAGTTCTTTCAGATATCTAAAACAGTACAAAACCGAAAATTAAAGCAACAATTAAGTTTTATGCATAAATACTTGCATCCCAAAAGTCACTAAGCCGAGCAAAGATTTCAGTTTCACTGAGGTCGGGCCTGTCAGCTTTATAATGCCTGTAAGCCTTTTTAATTTGTAGTTTTGTGTCACCTTTAATGACTTTTGGCATATTTACTTTAGTACTACAATTTGTTTGACAGATAGATATCCATGACGGCGATGTCCATACATATTATGCCTAGTGGCAAACAAAGTATGAAAGGACTGGCAACATTGCATGTTTAACCTCAAAATGTCAAATTAGACACTTTCGTGAGCCTCCTGTACATAACAGCTGCTTCTGACAAAGTGTCAGAAAGAGTTTCTAGGGAGTTTTAGTTTTATTAAACATAAAAACAAAATTCCATGTCTACCTACTTGGCAAATAACTATTGAACGGTTTATATATACCTGCTGTATCTCCATTTCACCCCACCACGGAATATATATCCGTGCACCCCACATAATTATTGAGGTTATGCCATAATAATGAACGTCACATGTGACGGATCATGATCCTTGTGAGATCAATGTAAATTATTAAAGAAAAACGAACGAATACAAAGACAAGGGTGTGCTATATTGTGATGGTACCTCATGAATTTCAATGTTTTATACGTATAGTTTTGATTTAATACAAATAAACTCGCATTCATCTTCAAGTACTTATATGCAAGTCATCTATCACGAAATGTTGCCTTTTGAATGATAACCCATGAATTTTCTGATCGAATTCCCCTTTTATGTATGCATAATAAACATTTAGATTTGCCTTATAACTAACTTTATGCCGTTCTTTCCTTTTTGGAGCTTTAACCATATGAGAATCATTAAATTCGTTCATGATTTTAAACGCGATTGCAAACGAACCTAAAAATTAGTTATTTATTTTTTTACAATTAGTATGACAATTTTTTCAATTTAAAATGCAAGTCAGTGCGCCAAATAGGTATACGAAAAGCTGTATCTCAGATTTCATTGACATATTTGGGTTTTCCATATATTTGTCACCGCAGTATCTTACTATAGCTAGTTTCTCACGCTGCAATAGTGACCGTTTCGTTTGATAGATGTCAAAAATTGTTACCAATATGAAGCTTAGAAATTAAGATAGTCAATAAATATTTTAATAGCTATGAAATTTTAGGAGGGATGTGTATTATTAAACCAGAAGACCAAAATATTATAACGTGACAAGCCACTAATGACAGAGACATTTCCTAAATTATAACAGCGTACATAAATCAAACAAGTAGACACTCATACCAAATGTTGAAACCCGTCTAGAGTGCCTGGTACAGTAACTCGGGGGGTATTTCTAAGCTTGACTATCAGATGGCAGCACAAAGTTCTACCAATCAAAGCCAGTTACAAGCTCTGCTACCAATCATGATGTGATTAAGTAGTGGCGCCACCTGTTAATACTATCGGAAAGTACCCCACAAGAGCAGTTTAATGTCATCCAAATCGGAATGTTTACATCAAAGGAACCGACAGTGAGTGTCACTACTTGTTTGATTTATGTAAGCCGATTATAATCATTAACAAATGCTGTTGCTCATGGAAACAGCTTTAAATTTGTCAGTTAAACAAATTCATCTTTCGGAAGATGCTAAGCTAATAGTGAAAAATGTGTATGATACTCTTTTAGATAAAAAATGTAAGAATTCTTTAACGTTAACTACAAAACTAACAAAAGTTCTTATATCTACTGTTGCTAATATAGTTTTCAAACAAAGGTTTAAACGCAAAGCTCAACATCCAAAAAATGTTGTTAGTAAATTAACTGATCCCGAAAAAATAGCCACCAGGGATGTGCTTTACAGGATGTACGAAAATAAATAAGTACCTACTCTAAACAAGATTCAAACAAAATTATTGGCTTGCTGCATTAATTGTTTATATAAAAATTATACTTTGAAACAATAAAGAAGCCGACCTGCGATTGGTTACTATAATAATCAATGTTAGTGAAAATTGCAGACCAACCCCCTAACCGTTTCTACACCACGGCAGCTCTAAAAACTTTTTACTTACCGCAATGGCCTTAGCTAACTCAAGTTTCGGCGGCCTTGAATCGCAGATTCTAATCATCAGCTGTACTTCTGCAAGCTCTTTAACCCTTATGTGGCGGCAAAAATAATACAACGTACATGGCGGGAAGTGGTACCTGGGTACCACTGTGTATTTTGAATGGTGTTGCGCGGATTGTTGTATGTTTGTGTGCCTATGCGAACCTAACGGTAACGGTGACTGTTTTTTGTGCTTAGTCATCTCTCATGTATGGTGCAGTCGACGTTGTGATCCGGTTGAATTATGATCAGTTTAGTTCAAATGGGAAAAAAGAATGCCTTCTACTCGTGCTAATAGTGTTGCTGCACCATATAATTCCAAATTATATCTCGACTTAGATAAATATATTTGTTTGTTTGTTTGTAATGGACAAGGTCTAAGCATGCGGAGTACCAGGTACTTTAGACACCGACTGCTTTGATCACATGATCAAAGTCCTACTTGGAATTTTGCCGAGACTAAGGAGTTCCAACCCTAGCAAAAGATCTTTTACATGCTACACTTTGTAGCAATATGAGATCCACGGTTTTACATCACTACTGAATGATGGCATTCTGTAGAGCGTCCAGGATCGGGGATCGAACTCTCGACCCTTAGATCAGTAGCCAGAATGCTTAACCACTGAGCTATGGAGCCCGGCCATATAAGCATGTTGCTTTATTTTTGTGTTTATTATAGTCAATGGTTTTCGATATAGAGTGATGGCTGAAGAAGTCGCAAGGTTGTATGAAATGTATGATAAATAATTTAGTGATTTATTTGAAGATAGTAACGACGAGGATTATGAGCCACCAGTATATGATACAGAATCAGACGTAGAAGATATTTAGACTCTGTAAAATGTAAGAAGTACATGATGACTCAGCCAAATCTGACCGGCAAGCTCCAGTCAGCTGATGGGCAGTGGCGTAGGGTTTTCGTTGTAAAGTTGGGGTACTTGTATATTGCAAAATATAGAACTTTTGAGTATAAAATTATTGTATTTAGCATATTCTGGAGATTTTGTAAAGACAATGCATTACATTTAACAAGGAAAGACAAGAAATCACATTGCAAAACAAGAATTACACCTCCAGAACAGCTAACTGCAAATGCTAGGTTATAGGTTATCGAGCGCGCGTTCCGCGTGCTGCGCCACTGAGTTCCAACCTCCCTTAAATTTGAATATGAACTCGTCTAGACGAGAACTCGTTTCTGCGCATTATGTACTTCTTACATTTTACAGAGTCTACACTGGACAGTGGAGCTGAATAGCGACGACAATGAGGAATTTATTACAGAGACGGGGACTACTGCAACTCCACCGTTTATCGTAGAAGTAATTCGACCATCTGGAATAAGACCCCATTACACTAGTCTCAAATCCGGTTGTATATCATTCGAGAATCAAGCAAGGGGCTTTAACATTGACGAAACAACTGTAATGCAATTATGTTGGTATTACAAAGTTTCATATGGACCCATTCTGGTTGGTACGCTTATGAAAAACAAATCCTATACTCCCAAAGACCTTTTAGCTGCAATGGAACAACCGCCTTTTCAACGAACTTTGCTTTCAACACAGATGCCATGTTGTGCTCGTATGTCCCAAAGGTAAAGTAAGTCTTAGATGATTTCGAAGGCTTTCACGGCCATTTTCATTAAGTAAAAAACAACTTACGGGATTGGACCATGTCATTATTGAGGTCGAAGAACTCAACGTTTCACCCATTTTCGTAAGGGGCTTCATCAGGAGGAAAAAGTAAAAAGTTCACTGTAACTCAACGTGTTAACCACGCCAGAGACGAAACTCAGATCAAATTTCGCCTCTGGCGTGGTTAACACTTTGAGTTACTGTGCTATTTTTGCTTTCAATATATTTGATGTAGTAACTCTGGCTGCCTACATTACCTACACTAAAAAAAAACACGAAAAGTATCAGAACATAAATTAGAGGATACATTTCTTTAAAGATTTAGCTCGTGATCTGTGCTTGCTAGCTGTGAACCAACGAAGCGAAAATCCCATGGCATTGCAAAATCGGTTTATGAAAAGACCATTGAAAGTGTTGTAGGAATTTCTGTGAAAGCCCTAATAATTCAAATCTTGTCCAGGAACCGTGGTACCCAGGTACCACCGTCCGCCAGAATGTGTTGATTTTTTATCAAGGCCAAATAAATCCGATATTCCATAGCTCCCAATAAATGAAATTTTCAAAATATACTTACAATTATATATTTAGAGATGTCCTAGAAGCTCAAGTTGATTCGTCTTCCCAAAACCAAAATATTCTATATTTTATACCCTAAAAGTACCCGGGTACCACCTTCAGCGACATAAGGGTTAAAAAAAACACAGGGCGCCAGAAATCTACAGATTTCGAGAAGAAAATAAAGTCATAACAAACAACTAAAGTTTATTTAATAATCAATTAATAGTTGTCTTGCAAAATTATGAATAAATCTTTAAATTGTTTGTAATAGAATCAAAATGTCTTAATACAGTACTGTAATTATGCTGAAAATGCAGCACGCACGACAGTAAAAAGTGAACCTCTTTTGGGTCCTCAGATTTAATTTGAACACATTGGATTGTGGGGGTAAGCTTACCACAGTCATGTATGTTAACCGTTAACTCGGTGTTAATAGCAAAGCGGCGTGTAAGCACCTTTTACAGAAATTGCTTAACAAACATTAGAATGAGCTTTCTGTAATAAATTAAATTTCAAAGGCTGCAAACAATTTATACATATCAAATCACAGCGTATGTAATAAAGTGCATTTGAAAATCTAGGTGCAATTATTATTTATAAACTTATTAATTGTGGCGAAATTACTTCGGTGGACGGTGTAATCGATAAACGTCGAAATAGAACTAACCTGGCTTGTAAAAAATCGGTTGCAAGCAGGAGATAAGTCGGTTCCAAAATGCGGTCGGAGCAACCCCAATATTATCTTCGGGTTCTGTGTTAGCAACAGCATTGACCTCGTTTGACGAAATCGATAATGGAACGGTTGGTCTTCATAGCGAATTGTTGGTTTCAAAATGACATTCAAAAGCGTCCAGATTAGAGTTGTGGGTTTAAAATGTCAATTAAGAGCTAAGAAAGGGAAAATTACTAAATTTGAATATCAAACAAGGAAGTACAAGGATACCTGATTTTAGTCATCAGCTAACAAACGAAGTTAATTAACTACGGTGCAAATAGCACGCAAAAATGCCTTCTTGGAGGCGAGTTGCTTAAATGGAATACAAAAATCGAATGGACGCTACGCTAGAAACAGCTGCCAGCTGAAGCGGAGCGATAACAAGCGAATTTAGGGAAAACCAAAATCGGTATTCCTGCTCGGAACAAGATTTCATATTTAAATTTGAAATACAGCGGATTATAATTCTAGTAAAAATAAACCGGCTGGCATGAAATAGATGGTTAATTGGCGAAACTAATAGGCGAAGCTAAAGATTTGTTTCAACTTTAATATCTGTTCTTAAGGATATGGGTTTTACTTATAAAAAAATCAATAAAAGACTCAAGATAATGGAATCTCTTAGACTTACTACTCACAGAATCAAATTTATTGTTTCTATAAGAAAATTTAGATCAGAAGGGAATGAGATTTTTTATTTAGATGAAACCTGGTACGATACCCGTGATATTACACAGAGAGGATATGTGGATTCATCAAAAAAATATTTGAATACTCCGGTTTCTCGTAGCAAACGTGTTATAATGTTGCATGCTGAAAGTAAAATGGATGGGTTGATTACGCACTGCTACTCTCTGCTAAAAATTTAAAAATAGTACTGCAGATTACCACTGCGATATGAATGCAGAATTGTTTGAAAGCTACATTACATTGATACCAGAATTACTAAAAAATTCAGTAATACTTGTAGATAATGTTTCGTACCACAATCATCAAGAAGAGACGATTCCAAATTCAAATAGTAAAAAATGTGAAATTACAGGATTTATGCAACGACATGGTTTAGAAGTGCCAGAAAAATCTACAAAATTATTGTGTTTAAAAACAATTTCTGAAAAACGGCATTCGAAATCTTACGTTATAGATAATTTTGCTCAAAAACATGGACATATGGTATTAAGATTACCACCGTATTACTGCATACTAAATCCCATTGAACTTGTCTGTGTCAATTAAAATAAAAATTTCGAGCTTTAAATACTTCACCAAATTTGAGCAATACGGTTTTAGATCATATTATGCTAGCAGTAAATCAAATTGATACTTGCTCTTGGAATAAATATGTACAACACGTTATTGATATTGAAAATTCTTATTCGAGCAACGTAGAAGTTCCCCCATTAATAATAAACGAAAGCGATACTTCAGACTTTGCCGAATACAGTAACGACCAACCTATTTTTAATATAATTTCGTTTTTTTTAAGTGTTTGTTACTGTTTTACTATGAATTAATTTTATTCAATTATATGTCATACTAGCAAGATACCCGTTCTTCGTACGGACTACAAATGTTTGTTTTTTCTGCTAACTCTCAAATGAATTCTAGGGCGCGCCCCTCCCTCACACTCAATACGCTAACATAACGAACGCTGCAAAACCATATTGTTGCTAAAAAGGAAACAATATTACTCCGAAAAAAAGTTCACCATAACTCTTTTATGCTTCACGTACCTATCCCCTGGAAATGTATACGTGGTTGTCGTTCCTCTTGTATAGATTGATAAAACTATAATTTTAGTATAACAAAGAGATAAAATTAAAAAAATGTATCTACTTATTAGATGCTGTATTCAAAAATTATAGCAAGATACCCGTTTCGGAAATTCTCCTATTTAATTCTAATAGATATTGAGTAATTCGTGAAAACACAGTTATCTCTTAGCACCCCTTAGGGGTGAAATTTCGGAAAAAAATATTAGGCCGTGGTATTCTAAATAAACCCACAGCGAAAAAAATTAATAATTTTAACACCCTACCCCTTTTGAGTTTTCCCTTTTTACCGTTACGGGTGAAATTTTTAAAAGCCCTTAAAACTTCTTTTTAAATATTTTAAAATAACATTTCTATGTCAAAAACTAATAGGGGTTAATTAGGGTGAAATCCTGAAATGTGTTTTTAGACATTTGTATTGGATACCTATGCAAGCAAGCACCAAGTCGATATCTCATCGGGCCTAAGAGATATTGAGGAATTCGTGAAAACACTGTTTACCCCTTTGCACCCCCTCAGGGGTAATATATTAAAATTTCTTGAACCACGTTCTAATTATTTTAACAATACATTTACATGCTAAAAGAGAATGTTCTAACTCAATAAACATAAGGGATACGAAGGGTTGTTTAATTCAGCCCGAATCCAGATTTGCATATTTAGGGGTTGATTAGGGCAAAACCTTGAAATGCGTTTGTAGAAATTTGCACTGCCAATCTTAGCAAGTAAATACCAAGTCAATACCTCATCGGGCCTGGAAGATATTGAGGAATTCGTGACAACACTCTTTATTCCTTTTCACCCCCTCAGGGGTAATGCATTAAAATTCTTTAAACCACTTTCTAATTATTTTAACAATACATCTACATGCTAAAAAAGAATGTTCTAACTCAATAAACATAGGAGATACGAAGGGTTGTTTAATTCACCCCGAATCCAGATTTGCTTCTTTAGCGGTTGATTGGGGCAAAATTTGAAATACGTTTCTAGAAATTTGCACTGCCAATCTTAGCAAGTAAATACCATGTCAATATCTCATCGGGCCTGGGAGATCTTGAGGAATTCGTGAAAACATATTTTACCTCTTTTCACCCCCTTGGGGGTTGAATTTAAAAAAATCCCTTTTTAGCACTACCGCAACAAATTGAACCTTCCATCCAAATTTCAACTGCGTAGTGCCAGTGGTTACGGCTCTGCGTTGATTAGGCAGGGTTGTGACTTTCCTTTATATATGTATAGATAAATATTATATGCTGCCAAGTGCCATTGTAGTATTTTCTCGTATTTTTTGTATTTATTCAGTTTTTAATAATAAAAACTGTTTATAATTACAAATACAAAATAACAGACCAAATATTTAAGGTTAGGTTCTCTTTGTCATTAGTGTCTTGTCAGGTTATAATATTTTGGTTTTTTGATTCAATAATCCACATGCCTCCTAAAATTTCATAGCTAGCTATCAAAATATTTATTTCACTATTTTCATAGGAGAACTATAAAGTTCAGAGTAGTATTATGCAACATCCATTCTACCGTCGATGTAAACTAACTCACAAAAGAAGTTAACTCCCATGGACACAAACACAAAGTACTTAACATATACAAAATTAAACATAGAGTAAATAAAACACCCTTACCAATGTTCTGTGTTGAATTAAAACAAAGTCAACAGAACAAGGAGATATTAAATATTGAACTCTTATTGAAATCAAGAATTACATTCGAACCCCCACACGTTAAGCGTGAAGTAAATGCCTCAAATGCCAAAGGTTTGGTCACTCTAAGAACTATTGTCATAGAACACCAAGATGTGTGAAATATGCTGGAGAACATCTGATACAAAACTGTGAAAGAAAAGAAAGGTGTAAAAATGTTAAGTGTGTCAATTGCCAAGGTAATCATCCTACAAACTACAGAGGGTGCTTAGTGGCTAAAGAAATTCAATCACGTAAATTTCCACCACTTAGACCCAGACAAAAATCACAACTGCTTCAACCAGGTACTTCCTTTGCTCAAATAGTTGCAGACAAAAGCCAACAACCACAACAAATAGACAATAAGCCACCAGTACAAACATGGAATCAACAGGAAACTAATAACAAAATGGAGGCAATGATGATTAAATTAATGGAAAGAATGGACACAATGCTCAACTTGCTCACTACCATGATTTCTAAATTGCCGTAATGGCCCAATTCTGAAATATCGTATTCTGGAACGCCAAGGGCTTGGCCCAACACAGCCAGGAAGTCAAAACATTTATAACAAATAATTGAGTAACGACAATAACAAACGAAAAGCGACGTTATTTAATCCTTCGAAATGAATGCTCCTCGACACCGAAAGTAAGAGGTTAAAGATTATGAATAAATCAATCAATCAAATTTAAGTTTGAATTTTACACTTACGCATTTTGTGACAAGTGAAAGTTGAGCGTCCGGTAAATATGTTCTGACATTTGATATTTGCTATTCACTTGACTAAAACTCGAGTTGCTCACGGTCAGCTCAACGATGTACTTAACGAACGTACATACTTTTACTTATGTGTTAAATTTATTGACATTTGTGGTTTTGTGAATATAACTTACTGTTATGGAAACCCATGCAATAAATGAATTAAAAAGCTTAATCATGTAAAATAGCTATTTATGCAATAAGTTGCAAAATGATCATGTTTTTGGTATTAAATGTGAACAATGTTTGCAAAGACTGGGAGGTCAAGGAAGACGTGTGCAAAAAACAAATTTTGCAAAATGTTACATACAGTGTCCGCCAAAAAGTCGGCATAATATGGGAAAAATTTTTATTTTTGATTTTTCAAAAAAACTTCTTACATCAATATTTTGTGCTTGTCTAAAAACCTATTTAGTCTCTATCATATATACCGAGTGATTTTTACTTCTTTAGAAAATTGAGTTTTTCGAAATTGTCAAAATCGGAAAAGCGCTATTTTTCGGAAACTAAGAACGATTTCAAGTTTCTTTAAAGTGTGTTATTTTTAGTAAACTGAACAATCTCAAGGCCAGAAAACCCTTAATTTTTTTAAACTTTAGTTAAAAATCTCTTTCTTACTCAAGCATTCCATTTTGTTATTCATGTTATATCATTGCTGTTATATATAATTATGACCCCATCCGTATATAAATGAAAGTCACAACCCTGCCTAATCAACGCAGAGCTGTAACCACTGGCACTACAAAGTTGAAATTTGGGTGGAATGTTCAATTTGTTGCGGTAGCGCTAAGAAGGGATTTTTTGAAATTCAACCCCCAAGGGGGTAAAAAGGGGTAAAATATGTTTTCACGAATTCCTCAATATCTCCCAGGCCCGATGAGATATTGACTTGATATTTACTTGCTAAGATTGGCAGTGCAAATTTCTAGAAACGTATTTCAAGATTTTGCCCTAATCAACCCCTAAAGATGTAAATCTCGATTCAGGGTGAATTAAACAACTCTTCGTATCTCCTATTCAGTTAGAACATTCTTTTTTAGCATGTATTGTTAAAATAATAAGAAAGTGGTTTAAGGAATTTTAATATATTACCCCTGAGGGGGTGAAAAGGAGTAGAGATTGTTTTCACGAATTCCTCAATATCTCTTAGGCTCGATGAGATATCGACTTGGTGCTTGCTTGGAATGGTATCCAATACAAATGTCTAAAAACACATTTCAGGATTTCTCCCTAATTAACTTCTATATATGCATATCTGGATTCGGGGTGAATTATAAAATCTTTGTATATCCTGTGTTTGTTGGGTTAGAACATTCGTTTTTGGAATAGAAATATCTTTTTAAAATATTTACAAAGGAGTTTCAAGGGCTTTTAAAAATTTCACCCGTAACGGTAAAAAGGGAAAACTGAAAAGGGGTAGGGTTTAAACTTTTTTTTTCGCTGTGGGTTCACTTAGGATAACACGGACTGATATTTTTTTTCGAAATTTCACCCCTAAAGGGTGCTAAGGGATAAACTGTGTTTTCACGGATTACTCAATATCTATTAGAATTAAATAGGAGAGTTTCCGAAACGGGTATCTTGCTATAATTTTTGAATATAGCATCTAATAAGTAGATTATTTTTTTTATTTTATCTCATTGTTATGCTAAAATTATAGTTTTATCAATCTATACAAGAGGAACGACAATCACGTATACATTTCCAGGGGATAGGTATGTGAAGCATAAAAGAGTTATGGTGAACTTTTTTCGGAATAATATTGTTTAATTTTTACCAACCATATTTTTTCAGAGTTTGTTATGTTAGCGTATTGAGTGTGAGGGAGGGGCGCGCCCTAGAATTTATTTAAGATTTAGCAGAAAAAACAAACATTTGTAGTCAGTAGGAAGAACGGGTATCTTGCTAGTATAACATATAATTGAATAAAATTAATGCATAGTAAAACAGTAACAAACACTTAAGAAAAACGAAATTATATTAAAAATAGGTTAGTCGTTACTGTATTCGGCAAAGTCTGAAGTATCGCTTTCGTCATTAACATTTATTATTAATGGGGAAACTTCTACGTTGCTCGAATAAGAATTTTCAATATCAATAACGTGTTGTACATATTTATTCCAAAAGCAAGTATCAATTTGATTTACTGCTAGCATAATATGATCTAAAACCGTATTGCTCAAATTTGGTGAAGTATTTAAAGCTCGAAATTTTTATTTTAATTGACTCAGACAAGTTCAATGGGATTTAGTATGCAGTAATACGTTGGTAATCTTAATACCATATGTCCATGTTTTTGAGCAAAATTATCTATAACGTAAGATTTCGAATACCGTTTTTCAGAAATTGTTTTTAAACACAATAATTTTGTAGATTTTGCTGGCACTTCTAAACCATGTCGTTGCATAAATCCTATAATTTAACATTTTTTACTATTTGAATTTGGAATCGTCTTTTCTTGACGACTGTGGTACGAAGCATTATCTACAAGTATTACTGAATTTTTTGGTAATTCTGGTATCAATGTACTATAGCTTTCAAACAATTCTGCATTCATATCGCAGTGATAATCTGCAGAACTATTTTTAATATTTTTTAGCAGAGAGTAGCAGTGCGTAATCAACCCATCCATTTTACTTTCAGCATGCAACATTATAACACGTTTGCTACGAGAAACCGGAGTATCCAAATATGTTTTTGATGAATGCACCGATCCTCTCTGTGTAATAGCACGGGTATCGTACCAGGTTTCATCTAAATAAAAAATCTCCTTTCCTTCTGATCTAAATTTTCTTATAGAACAGACCGTAAAGTATCATTTTTATATAAAAAATCAATGCCCCAATCCACTAATTTTGTTTGAATCTTCTTTAGAGTACCTAGTTACTTCTTTATTTTCGTACAGCCTGTAAATCACATCCCTGGTGGCTATTTTTTCCGGATCAGTTAATTTACTATAAATCGTTCAATAGTTATTTTCCCGGTAGGTAGACATGGAATTTTGTTTTTATGTTTAATAAAATTAAAACTCCCTAGAATCTCTGTCTGACACTTTGTTAGAATCAGCTGTTATGTACAGGAGGCTCACGAAAGTGTCTAATTTGACATTTTGAGGTTAAACGTGCAATGTTGCCAGTGTTTCATACTTTGTTTGCCACTAGGCATAATATTTATGAACATCGGCGTCATGGATACCTATCTGTCAACAAATTATAATACTAAATCAAATATGCCGAAAGTCATTAAAGGTGATAAATTACAAAAGCCTACAGGCATTATAAAGCCGACAGGTCAGACCTCAGTGAAACTGAAATCTTTGCCCGGCTTAGTGACATTTGGGACCTAAGTATTTATGCATAAAACTTAACGGTTGGTTTAATTTTGGGCTGTTTTAGGTATCTGAAAGAACTATTACAAATATTATTGGGCGGGACAATTTTGAAATTAAACCTTTTGGCCCACGACCTAAAAATGATACATACTATAAAGAATATGAAAAATGCCAGATGGAAAAGCTACTAAGATAGTATTGGAAGGCAGAGCGCAAGAAACTAGAAGAAGAGGGCGACCAAGGAATAGGTGGAAGGAGGCAGTAATGGAAGACATAGCATGGAAAGAAATAGAAGACTGGAGAAATAAAGTCATGAATAAGGGACAATGGAGACATATTGTTATGCAATGGGCCTAAAGTGGCTTGTAGAAGCTTTATTTATTTATACTGAAAAAAATACATAAATTGCAATATTTAAATATTTTTCCTTTCAATCTTTTAACAGAGTGGAAATTATTGATTTTCAACATAACTAATAACTTACTCATTAGTAAATTAGAATTTGTTTTGAATTTTTAATGAATTTATTATATTTCTTTTGTATGTTTTGTACTGTACGTAGTCTAAATGAAGTTTTAGTTATAATTTCATTATACTTTCAATAAACTTTTCTAATGCATTTACGTCATTTTTGTTAAAAATAGTACGTCAATGGTACGTCAATTTGATGTACTACTCGACGTACTAGATTGGTCGTTAACTGACGTCATTCGGCTGTGACATTAACACGTCATATTGACGTTATATATACGTCATTTGTTGACGTCGCAGCTTTTCGTTGCTGACTAGTAATTGACGTCAGTGTGCCGCTTGGGAACATTTCGTGATAGATGACTGCATATACGTACTTGAAGATGAATGCGAGTTTATTTATATTAAATCAAAACTATACGTATAAAGCATTGAAATTCATGAGGTACCATCCGGTATATCTTAATCTTCTTCAGAACAGCAAACTCGCTTAATTTTCTCATTGCCCAATAGTACTATGGTTACTTGTTTTTAGCTAATAAAAGAGCCCAAATTACCGCAGAACGTGTATTGGTTGTTTTTTGATTTGCTGGGCATCAAACCAGTTGTAGCACATCTATTTGATTTTTCACCGAGGTTGTTACCTGCATTATGCAATTATGAGAATGACAAAGTTTCTTAACCTGCTAGGTAGTGGAAGGATTATTTTGCGATTGGCTGTACAAAGAGAAAAAATTGCGACAGCTTATTACAACAAAATTTACTCCCACAGGTTATTGGCAGGTATGTTCTGCTTAATTATGAACAGTTATATAGTCATTAATTCAATTATATATGTTCCATTGATGGTAGCCACAATAAAATTTAAAAACTTACAGAAAGAAGCGTGTATTATTGTAATAGGTAAGACTATGTTAATAGCATTGCAAGGTGTTTGTGACCATAAACTGAATTTTGTCGATGTCGATATCCCAATTCTGTAGACTTTCGAAATTTAACATTTTATAATAAAATCGCAGAATTATGAAATTATGGTAACTTATGTAGATTATTACATTCTTGGGAACAGTACATACCCGCTGTCTCGAGACAGGCTAGCGACCACTCGAGAAATGTGATTTGAACGCTCATAGAACCACGCTTGAAGAAGACCTCGCAAAGAAACTGGGAATGATTTATGGGTTGACGACTTAAAACAACGCAATGGAAGCAAACAAAATAACTACAATCACATATGGAACTACAATATAAAGGCAGCCTCGGAACTAGGACGGCTAGAACGTTGATGACACGGCGAGGAAATCGGAAAAAGAGATTTAAAAATGCTACCACTCTAAGATTAGGATCATGGAACATCATGTCTTGGTACCAACGAGATCAAGAAGTATTACTTAATGGAGATATCAGAAAAAAGAATAGACATATGCTGTATCTCCGAAACTAAAAAGAAAAGCAAAGACACTTGTCAAATAGGGGACTATATATTTATATACAGTGGCAAACCGAAGAGTGAAAGAGCGACATGTGGAGTAGGTATACTATTGCACAAAAGATTTGGACCACATATTGACGATATTTATTATTAAAATGAACGAATACTTGAACTGACTTAAACATTGACAATAAGCATATCCATATAATCAGTGTCTATGCCCCCGACATTAGGAAAGGTAGAGCGGAACGAGAAGAATTTTATGAAAATTTACAAGATCAAATTGATAAAATCCCTCAGACACAACAAATCATAATAATGGGTGATCTAAACGCACGAATAGGTAACGACCCAATACCGGGTATTAAACAACGCTTCAATGAAGAAGAACAAAACGATAATGGAGATTTATTAACCAACTTCTGTACCCAAAACAGCTTGAGAATAAATAACACATTCTTTGATTATGAATGGAAATACAAATATACATGGTGTAATACTCGAGGACAACGGTCGGTAATCGATTATGTACTAACGAATCGGCAGTTTATACCTAATCAAATAGTGGATGTACTAACTCTTAACTCAGCCAACGTAGGAAGTGATCATAGCCTGCTGTTGTGTAAAATAAGAACTAAATATAATATTCAAAAGGCATCCAGGACGAAGTACATAAACAAATTAAACATAGAGTCAATGGATAACGAGAGTACAAGGAACCTATATCGTAATCGATTAGCCCAAAAAATTTGCGAAAACCCAATATTGGGTAATGATGTGCCAAATCAATCATGGCAGAAACTAAAAAATAATATTATATCGGCGGCAAAAGAAGCTCTCGGGGTAAGAAAAGTAAATATAACATCAAACAAAAAATATAAAACACCGTGGTACACGACAGAAGTGAAACATATCGCTGAAGATAAAAAACGTGCACACTTAAAATATAAAGCCACAGGTAAACTAGAAGATAAAGAGAGATACATACAAGAATGAAACGCTGCAAACAGAAAAATTAGACAAATAAAAGTCATATTGGGAGGCCTTCACCAAGGACATGGAGCGGGATATATACGGTGCGCAAAAGAAAACATGGAAGATGCTTAGAAATAGAAAAGCTGAAATTAATGAAAGTATTCAAACAAACAAAATCAGTAAACATCAATGGAAAAGTTATTTCGACAACCTATATAGCAAAAACAAAAGGGAAGATAACAATACCCAAATACAACAACAAATAACAATGGATGAAGAAAATATCACACAAATTACGGAAGAAGGGGTGATTAAAGCAGTTTCTACACTCAAAAACAGAAAAGCACCTGGTATCGACGAAATCAAAAATGAGTTGCTGAAATATGGAGGAGACGGCATTATGCAGGAACTGGGAAAAATATTCAACCAAATACTAACACATAAAATAGTTCCTACAGAATGGAAAATTAGTTTAACAGTAGCAATTTTCAAAAAGGGGGACAAGACAGAACCTGAAAATTACAGGGGCATTACGCTATTGAATGCAACTCAAAAACTATTCACAAAAATAGTATTAAATAAACTGTAACCCTATTTAGCAATAAGTGAGGAACAGCAGGGCTTTCGTCCAAATCGCTCTACAACAGATGTCATCTTTGTGGTTCGTCAGGTAATCGAAAAAGCCATAGAGTTCTCTAAGCCGGCGTTTTTGTGCTTCGTGGATCTCACAAAGGCATTTGACCGCATCAGGCTGGGCGACGTGTTGCAAATACTAGAAGAAAAAAAAGTACCTGGAGATTTACCTAAGGCAAATAATAAGGGACCTAAACACTAATACAGAAACCAAAGTAAAAGTACAGGGTGATCTTACGGATACTGTCAAAATGACTACTGGAATTAGACAAGGGGACTCACTGAGCCCTGTACTGTTCTCCTTGGTTATGGACAAGATAATACAAAGTTGCAGGTGTAAATCAGGCTATCAACTCGGCAACAAGAAAATTAACATCGTATGCTATGCGGATGATGCCGTACTCATTGCGGAAAGTGAGGATGACTTACAATTATTGCATCAGTTTGTGACAACCGCCAAGAAATATAATATGATAGTGTCCATTGATAAAACCAAATCATTAACTGTTGCAAAAGATCCCGTGCGGTGTAAATTGGAGATCGACAGGAAGGTAATACAGCAGGTCATGTCTTTTAAATATCTGGGAGTGAATATCTCTAGCGACTGAAATTTATATAAAGAAGTAAAATCTCAAACAATACACGGAGCAGAAAAGGGTGGAATGACCATGTCGAAAGAGGGAACCAGGACAGAATTATAAGAGTGGCAAGAGATCTCAAACCAACTGCAAAACGCCAACCAGGATGACCCCCAAAGAGATGGGCGGCGAGCTGGCTGTCGTCTTCTGTGGATACACCATGAACACAATAAAGAGTGACGAAAAACAGACACATGCCTAAATAAAAGACAAAGAAGAAGAACATTTTATAATAAAATAACAGAATTATGAAATTATGGTAACTTATGTAGATTATTACATTCTTGGAAACAGTACATACCTGCTGCTGCAGTAGGTGTTCACCGTATCGTGAAGATTTTCACTTAACGAAAGCTCAAAGGTTGTTAATAAGAAACTATGTTCTTGTTGTGTATCGATTGAGAACGCCTTTGGATTATTAAATTGATGTAAAATTATGAGAACACGGGAAAATATGCAAATCCATTCTTGCCTGCTGTGTATTATACATCCCAAATAAATATCAGCAAATCTTTAATATTGAAAAACAGGTGAGCGATGATCAGCCAGACGAAACTAATATCTGAAATTATAAAGAAGCAGGAGTTGTCGTACGATGTGAAATCTGTCGTCAACTATTCACACAAAGTTGTAATCAAAAATCTTAAATTTTTTTTAGAATTAGATTTATGTATTTTATATTTACATTTAATAATATTTAAAATAGACAATTGGTATATACATGCACAAATATTTTTACATTTTACTTTTTATTTTCTTGTAACAATTAATTGTTCTTATAAATTATTTTTCGCTTGCTGTTGAAAGTTTCTTGCATTAACTACTTCTTTTTTCATTGCCTCAGTACCTGAACGAGCTAGTTTGGGTACTGGTATGCAACTACTTGACCACAGCATAGGTGACTTCCTTCCTCCACTTCTGGATGATGCCAAACTTCTATACAGTTTAGCAAAGTATTAGAAAAGTTACCTAATTTGCTAAACTGCAGACCCCGGGGCCAATTCGTCTCCTTTTATTTGCATCTCTTCTACTTCTACTTCTTACTATAAAAACAGGATTAATAAGAATTGATATTAAAGAAAGCAAAGAAATTGGCCCCGGATTCTGCAGTTTTGCCATAAAGTTCACTATGATATATAACTTAAAATTTGGTGGTAAATATCCCACAACTTGCACTGCATCAGTTTCACGAATTTCCACACCCAGTTCTTTTAATGTGATTCTTTTTCTTGAACAGTATTTGCACTTAACACTAATGGTGGTACAATGCTAGCATGCTAGCGTAATATCCAGACAATATAAAAACTTTCTTTTACTGACAATTTGGTGAAGAGCATATCTGCGGCCAGCGTTGTTGGTTTGGTCTTGCTACAGGGCTACAGAAGATGACAGTTTAGCTGTCGAAATACCTATTTAGTGATTGTTAAATATTTGTGTGGTTATGAGTTTTCAACTAATTGTGTCTGATTCAAACCACAGGCTTCAGCAGTGTTGTATATGAGTATTTATATTCTGCAGTTACCTTAGCTATTACTATCCACATCCGTCTTCATGTTTTAGCTTTTCTTTCTTTGACAAGCTGCTTTTTGGCCTGGTATAATTCAATCAACTGCTATGTGTTGGTCGAAGCTGCTACCTCGCAATTGCTAATGTTATCTGGTAAATTAACTCAATTTAGCATTATCATTGTAGTCTGGTATTCTCAGAAGCAAAAAACAATTTCCCATGATTTTCACCAACTGTCCTGCTTCTAACATCCCAAGTGGCAGTCGATGTTGTAAACCAACTTAGACTTTTCTTATTCCTCCTCAGCAAGTGGAGCAAAATTGAGCAGCTATAAGCAATTTAGAGCAACGTACTCTACTCAAACAAACAGAACGTGAACAAATGCTCGACGGAAAACGAATGCATTTATTAATTTTAACAAACTTGGAGCAGACAAACCAACGAACCTATTGTTATCTTGTACGTATTGTCATATGTTTTTAACTAATTTTTGTGTCTTTGTAACTTTATAATTGCAAATAAAACATCAATAAGGTCTTTCTTTAGTATGTGTCTTCATGTGCCTTGCTAATTTACTTTTCTCTGCTGCTTTATACTCACAAAAAGAACATAGATAAGGTTTCTCGCCTGTATGTGTCCTTATATGGTTAACTAGGTTACCTTTCTGTGCAGTTTTAAATTTGCAAATTGAACATGAAAAAGGTTTTTCACCCGTATGAACCTTCATATGATTAACTAAGTCAACGTTTCTTGCTGTCCTATATTCGCAATAGGAACATTTATGAGGTTTCTCTCCTGTATGTCTTTTCATGTGCATCACTAAAGTACCTTTATCTGCTGATTTATACTCACAAATAGAACATAAATAAGGTTTTTCCCCGGTATGTATCCTCATATGTTTAACTAAGTAACCTTTCTGTGCAGTTTTAAATTGGCAAGTTGAACATGAATAAGGTTTTTCACCCGTATGTACCTTCAAATGATTAACTAAGTAACGTTTCCTTGCTGTCCTATATTTGCAAAAGGAACATTTATGAGGTTTCTCTCCTGTATGTCTCTTCATGTGCATCATTAAAGTACCTTTCTCTGCTGATTTATACTCACAAATAGAACAGAAATAAGGTTTTTCACCTGTATGTGTCCTCATATGAATAACTAACTTATCTTTCCTTGCCACTTTATACTCACAAATAAAACATGAATAAGGTTGTTCGCCTGTATGTGTCCTCAAATGGTTCACTAAGCATCCTTTCTGTGATGTTTTATATTCGCAAATGGAACAGGAATGAGGTTTTTCTTTCGTATGTGTCCTCATATGGATAATTAACTTATCTTTCCTTGCCGCTTTATACTCACAATTAAAACATGAATAAGGTTTCACGCCTGTGTGTGTCCTCGAATGGTTCACTAAGAGTTGTTTTCGTGTTGCTTTATAATTGCAAATAGAACATGAATAAGGTTTTTCGCCTGTATGTTTCCGCATGTGGATAGCTAAAATTCCTTTCCTTGCCACTTTATATTTGCAAATTGAACATGAATAACGTCTTTCACCTGTATGTGTCGTCATGTGCTGTACTAAAGAACCTTTATCTGCTGCTTTATAATCGCAAATAGAACATGAATAAGGTTTTTCGCCTGTATGTGACCTCATGTGGATAGCTAAATTGTTTTTCTGGACCGTGTTAAATTTGCAAATTGAACATGAATAAGGTTTTTCACCTGTATGTGTCCTCATATGCCTAACTAAATTATGTTTCCAGGTTGCCTTGTAGTCACAAATGGAACATAAGTGAAATTGTATTTCACGAGTCTTCATATGTTTTGAGAAATTACTCTGATCTTCTGCTGCGCATCCAGAGATCTTGCAAACTAACTGTTCTTCTAAAATGCTTCCGCTTGCTGTACACATAACAACTAATTCATCTTTTATTTCCACTTCCTCCTGTTTAACATTTAATTCGCGATAAGTTGTGCTGTTGATAGTGTTATCAACAATTTCTTGTACATTTAAGTTTGCGATTACTTTACTGTCTTCGATTTTCATCTGTGATTCGTGTACGCTACTGGCCATTGTACTACACAAATTATTATCAATAAACTCCTGTTTCACGTTCATTTTGATAACGGATATGAATAGTACACATTTATCAAATGCAATATCTGAAAACGAAATACAAAACGAAATTCAATTAGGTTAATTTAGTTATGTTTATTTACATACCTCCTATCATTCATGGCGAATTCCAATCGCTGCATTCGCCTGCATTAGAGTACAGCACTACACCAGGGTTGGTGTTCCAATCAAACAACTGCACGAACCCCGTGTACACTCGCCTGCACTGGAAAGAGAGACGGTTAACAAGTTGAGATAATTTACCTTGAACCAGTGTTGCCAGACATACCATAATTATGGTATTTATACCATAATTTCGAGTTTCATACCATAAAACATAATTTATTTAAAATATACCATCATTTACAGTTTCATGCCATATTATACCATTGTTTCCCCAAAAAAATATTAAAATGTAAAAACTATAGCAAGACATCAATCTCTAGTTCCAAAGATGAAATTACGCATTATTATTCATCTGCTGATTAACAAGCACCGACGACATTTAATCTGGGGGTTCCCCTAAAACGGTAGGTAACGTTAATAAGGTCATGCATGGTATTAAGTATTATTTGATGACTTTTCGATATATAAATTCGCATGAAGTCATTTCTTTATCGTGTTTACTAATGAATGCTGGCAGCCCGATGTAGGATGTTGTCTTGTCGTGGGTTGTGCATTACTGGGTACAGTTTATACTAAATTTCGCAAATAGAATAACTGTACCTGTACCTACAACGTGTGCTTGTGGTTACGCAAACTATTGTACCTATTGTTTTTAATCTGGAGTTTTACTCTATTTGTGCATAGTCAAATATAGTGTAGTGTGCAGTTATTGTGTATTAGAATGGAGGTCGACAGTGATAGCTCGGATCAATCAGGATATGACACTGAAAAGGAAAAAAGTAGTTCCAGCAGCCGGAACCAGAAGCAAACAAAAATTGTTCAAAAATATCGCCTGGACTGGGAACGTATTCCAGAGTTCAAAAATTGGCTAAAGCCATCTGCTGATAAAAAAAGAGCAGTATGTATTGCATGTCGCAACAAGGAAATGACAGCAGATATTTCCGTTTTGAAAAACCATGCTAAAAGTCTCAAACATGGAGCTAACGTGCGAAAGATTGCCCTTAAAACTCAAAGAACAATTATGGAAACTTTGAAATTTAGTAATGAGCAAAGAATACTAGAAAAAGATATTAAAAAAGCCGAAATTTTTGTGACAAATTACTTAGTCGAACACAATTTGGCTTTTTGGCAACCGACAGTTTAACTAAAATTTTGCAAGTAGCTTTTCCTGACTCAAAAATTGCCCAGGGAATGCATTTGGGAAGAACAAAAGCTACTAGCATTATAAAGAACGCAATAGCACCTGTTGTATCGCAAAATCTGTATGATTACTTAAAAAAGACAAAATTTAGTGTATTGGTTGATGAATCCACGGATATTGGAACATTAAAATCTTTATGTGTCTGTGCCAGGTTTTTTTATAAAAATCTACAGAAAAATGTAAAAACCGTATGCTTGGTAGAAGTTTTTGAAGATGCAAAATTTGCGAATGAAGGAGCCACAGGTAAAACCGTATGTTTTTCAAATTACGTTTTTATATGTGCGAGTGTAAAGTCTGGAACTATCGAAATAGAACTTTTATCAAATGTTTTTGAAAGAAATCCTCGAACACGTCAATTTTTATTTTAAAAAATACATATTTTACTGCAATTGTCACTTTTAGATTGTCTTTTGTTTTTGAGTTATGACGTTCGCGATCATTTTTTAAATGGAAACCCCAAATTTTTAAGATAAATTTGGACAGAGCATGAAATTCTAAGACCAAATACTCTAAAAAAAGTATGATACTGTATTTTGAAATTTTCGAGAAAATCGCTATTGAAGTATTAAAACAAAAATCGAATAAAAATTAAGTAGCCATAAAACAATGAGTTAGCCTTAAAATTATGACAGTTCTTCATAGTTTGTTTATCTGTTTTTGTTGTGGGCTCCTAATTAAATAAATAATGATACAATATTTGAGTGAAAAAGGACTAATTGATCTGGTAACCGTACGATTTTCTCGAAAATTTCAAAATACAGTATCATACTTTTTTTAGAGTATTTGGTCTTAGAATTTCATGCTGTGTTCAAATTCATCATCAAAATTGAGGGTTTCCATTTAAAAAAAGTATCGCTAACGTCATAACTCAAAAACAAAAGACAATCTAAAAGTGACAATTACAGTAAAATATGTATTTTTTTAAATAAAAATTGACGTGTTCGAAGATTTCTTTCAAAAACATTTGATAAAAGTTCTATTTCGATAGTTCCAGACTTTACACTCGCACTGTAGAAGTGTGTTATGTATTTTAGGTGCTCAACTTTATGATAAAATAATACACGCGTTTGAACCACATAATATACCATTAACCAATATAATTGGTTTCGCATCAGATGGATGCAATGCGATGATGGGTGCACACAATTCTGTAGCTTCCAGACTATCTGAAAACTTACCTGGCATAAACATTTTAAAATGCATATGTCACTCCTTGCATCTTTGTTCTAGCGATGCGTGTAAACAATTATCAAGACGGTGCGAAGATTTAGCGAGAGATATATACAATTTTTTTAAAACAAGTTGTAAACGCGTTGTTTCATTTAAAGAATTTCAACAATTTTGTGACGTTAAAACACATAAAATTTTAAGGCCATGGCAAACAAAATGGCTATCGTTATTAAACGCAGTGAAACGTATTATTGAATAATGGGAACCATTAAAATTGTTTTTCACAGCGGAGTGGGTGGAGCATCGTTTAAATTCCTCAGAGAACACATAGATGTCACTTAATGATCACACAGTGAGAATATTTTATCATTTTTTAGAATAGGCATGACCAACATTTGTTAAGATGAATGAGTACTTCCAAACAGAAAAGGTGGTAGTGACAGAGTTACATGCCAAAATGTGTGAAATGTATAAGAATATACTATTATCATATATGAATACTGAAACTATATTTTCATGACAGACTTAAATAAAATTGATCCAGAAAATGACTCGAAATTTTTACCAGTTAATGAAATGTACTTAGGTGTAGCTGTGCTAAATTATAAAAGCAACTTAAATAATCACGAATTAACAGATTTTTTATGTTCGCTGTCGCAATTTTTTGATGAGTGCGTGTAAAGGACTTAAACAACGTTATAACTTTGACAATCCTTTATTGAGTCAGCTATATATCCTGTCGCCGCTATGCGAGAAAAAACCAAATACCATTACTACTTTAGTGAAACAAGTTCCTAGAATTTTAGACATTGAAACTGAATTCAATAAAATTCAGCTAGTAGATGATGAGTGGAGACATTTGTTGTATAATTTCCCTAATTTCCCTGACAATATAAAACATGAACAAAACGTTGATCCCTATTGGGTTAAACTGCGAGATTTATATGACCATTCTGGAACTGCTTTATATAAAAAAAAATTTGAATTTGTATTAGATATTTTATCCCTACCACATTCCAATGCCATGTGTGAAAGGGTGTTCTCCAAGACGAATTTAATAAAAACGAAAATTCGAAATAGGCTGTCGCTAAAATCAATACACTCCTTAGTGGTAATAGAGGACATCAAAAATTATGGTTGTTGCTACGAATATCAACCCTCTGAAGAAATTATTCAAAACATGGCTTCAAATATATTATACAAGAAAGAAAATAATGATTTTGGTGAGTTTTTAACTGTATGTAACTACCCGTTGGCTAATATCGTATTGACATTTTAGAAGGTTCTGAAGTCATGGATGGAGTGGAAAATACAGAAGAAATTATTTAAAATTTTATTATATTATTTTATATAAGTATTTGTAATTAAAAAAACAGCTAAATTAAATGTCCAAATTCTGCCTGAGAGTAACTAAGACGACCGACATGTTTTTTATTGATTGCTGCTACTGATATAGTATTTTACAGTAGAAGTCCGTTAGGATAGCCTTTACGGCCGAGCCAGAGAGTTTGTGAGACGAGCTCGAAGAGCGAGTCGAATAATACTGGCGAGGCAATAAAAGCCCTAACGGACGTGTATTGTACAATAGTTTTTGTAACACCTACGTACAGTTCGATCATACCTATCTTTTTGTAATTTATTTTTATCAAAACGCTAGATTTGTTTAATAACGTTTTAGAATGATTGATGATGCGTAGGACGTTGTAACTGTTGTTTATAAATGTCATTTATATCCAATTTTGTGTATGGCTATAAGCAGATGACAAACGTCACTTTGACGTTTGACACACAATTTAGCAGGCCGTGGTCTTTGAAAAAATGCGCAAATAAAAATTAAAATCGACGGGTTCCAGCGTTTTTTTTTAGTTAGGTATTCCTTGATTTTTTAACGAATGTATCCACTACTTTATGAAGGCACTGTATAATAATAATAATAATAATAATAATAATAATAGTCTTTATTTTTCAACATACATGCCAAGATGTAAAAAACGAGGAATTACAACGTACGTTGAAAAATCTTAAGGCGTAAGCTCAAAATACGTGCCATGCAGACACGCATTTGGTTTTCAGCTTAAACCTTAATAATCTTAAACTTAAACTTAATCAATTATTATATTAATTAATTGCTCTCACTGTTGCTCTAAGAAACAATAAATCTAAAATAAAACACAAAATATTATATTTTAAGACTCATATCTCATCTCTGCAAGTAATTTTTCTTTTAGTTTGATTTTGAATGATCTACAGGTACATGATTTCAATTCAGAAGTTAATTTATTATAGATTTTGTAAATTTGGAATGTAAATGATCGTTGATATAACACGGTGCGGTGAGCGGGTGGTGTAATTAATCCTTTATTTCTTACATTTATATTATGGACATCTGTTCTGAACCGAATTTTGTTGTATAAGTATGAAGGTGTTTTATTCGTCATAATTTTATGAAACAAACAGGCTGTTGCTAGATATCTGCGGGACTTCATATTGAGCCACTTTAATGGAACTAATTTATGTGTGACGTGTTCAAATTTACGAATTCCAAATATTAGCCTAATACAAGAGTTTTGTACCCGTTGTATTCTAGAAGATGTATCATAGGTTAAGCATGAATTATAAATTTCAGCACTATAGGAAAACTGTGACAAAACAAGAGACTCACATAACATTGACTTTAGCCTGCTACTAAGTGAGTGTCGGTGAGGATAAAGTAGTTTTAAATTTAAGTAGGCTTTTTTAACGCAAGAATGTATTTGCTTCTCATATCTAAAGGAATTGTCTAACCACACGCCTAAACTTTTTACTTCACTTTGCATCTGCATTTTAGTATTATTGATGTGCAAGAGAAAGTTATCGTTAATTGAATTTACTTTATTTGAAGGGCCAAACAATATATACACCGATTTTGATGGATTCAAGAGAAGACAATGGTTAGTAGATACACTATGAATACTTGCAAGATCACTGTTTATTTTCGACACAGCATCAGCTGTTGCACTACAATGAAAGGAGTAATATAGTTGGGTGTCATCGGCGTACGTTTGTATCTTACAATGTGTTATAACTTTATGGAAGAAACATGTATAAATTGTAAATAGTAGGGGACCAAGAATGGAGCCCTGTGGGACACCTTTGTTTAAACGTTTTAAGTCAGATACTTGATCGCGCAGTTTGACACACTGTTCTCTACTAGATAAATAAGAACGAAGTAATTGAATAGCAGATGGCGATAAGCCTATAAAATGCAATATTGATACAAGGAGTTCGTGATGTTTCTAATACTACAAATACTCCCTGATAAAAAAGCTTGATTATACCCATATATGTATTATACATATATTGCTAGTAGGGCCCTCGGAACGCCCGAAAACATTACGGCGCCGACATAGTTTCACTTAGAGTATAACGCGTCTCGTGCGCATGCGTGAGAATTCGAACTCCGCCTTTAGAAGCGAATTGTAAACTTGACCACTTCCCCAGTGGGCGGACGACGCCGCCGCGCTTGCGCACAGCTCACCATTATATCGAGAGATCCAAAAAAACTGTTCCTCAGAGGGCTGTGGAAATTCAACGTATGAATAATATGTTGGTGACATTGTACGTCAATGTCAAATTCGAGGTTAGCAGGTTAGGATTTGCGTTATTTTGTGTCAAAACTGACAGAAAACCTAACCTGATAACCTCGAATTTGACATTGACGTACAGTGTCACCAACATATTATTCATACGTTGAATTTCCACAGCCCGCTGAGGAACAGCTTTTTTTGGATCTCTCGATACATTGCAGACTTGGTTGTCTGTTTCACTTCCTTCGTCAGTTTTCCACTCATAGCCGCTAGCAATATAGTAAGTATTACATATATGATTATACCATTAGTACAGGCGCCAGAGAATTTTTACATGCAATTTTTGGTACCAGCATTTTGTGTTAATGGGTGGGTGGGGGGCTGTGCTCTGAGTCTAATTTTAAGTTTTCGGATCGATCGGAGAACTTGTTTTTCCGCAATATCGGAAGAAGTGTTGAAAACGGTTTTTCAGCCAATTTCTCGTTTCCTGTTGCTCTGGCACTGGAATTGCATCAGTACAAGTTTGTAGTTTATAAAATTCCTCACAACTTTTGGAAATGCCTTTTTCTCGTGCGCTCAACAATTTAAAAGTTGTTACCCCATAAAACCAAGAAATTAAGGGTTGAAATGGGTTTTACGTAAATATATCGCTTTCAGTTAATCCTACGATAAAAAATACTCTTATATTTTTTGTAGAACAACTAGTTTGCATAAAATTTGTGTATGAGTATTTTTCCATTTGGACAATTATTTACCGTTCTACAGCGCCGCAAATGTCACAAGTCACGTAATCCGTACATTTAGTGTGCACCTTCGAACGGCCCTGTTCCTTCGAGTGTGTCGCACCAACTATTTTTTACATTACCTTTGAGGTACAGCTTGTGGCCTAATCCACAAAGTATATTTCGACACTTTCCTTGGTCTTTTTGATGGGCCGGGTTCTGCATCGTCAATTCCAATCATTGCAGAATCGTTGATTTTGTCGCCCTTGTTAAGTTGTTTTTCCCTTGAAACAAACTCGGGAAGCGAAAATATGTCATCGTCGTAGCTGGTGTGGTATTCGTCTTCATCTGTAGCAAGCATTCTGGAGATTTCTTGCACGTTCTCACAGGATTCCCCGGCGCATATGGAGCAAATGGCGGTGCACTTTAAACCCGCTTTGCGGCAGCCACAAGCCTTTCCACATTTGTCCTTACACCCGCATGAAATTAATTTAATTATTGCAGTAGGCGCGGGTGGCTCAGTGCTAGGCACCGGTGTAACGTACGGCCACGTTTCTTTCAGCCCCATCTTTCCGCGGGTAGAGTGTCATTTCCAAGCCAGGATTGAACTTGATGGTATGTCCGGAATGCGTGCATCCTGGCCGTGTCTTTTATAGGTGGCAGAAATGCCAGATTAAACGTTGACTTCGCAAGGAATTTCGCGAACTGTTTGTATCGCAGCAAGTTGATTGACTTGTCTTTATGGATGTCTCCACCGTACAACGCAATAAAAAATTGCTCTCCCGCTAATGCGATGATATCCGCATCTACATCTTTCTGTACAAAGCGATTCACTGCAGATTCCAGGCTATGTGTCTTTTCTAGGGTTTTAAGAAATTTCACTTTGCCCATACCGTAAGCAGCCGATGTTGTGTCACAACCAGAAAATGCATGCAAAAACAAGATATGCTTTGATACAGCATCGCAGTGTTTCACGCATGATGTATCCTTCGTATTCAGTTTTCCGGGCTTGCAAAGAAAAACACACTAGTCTAGATTCAAAAAATTAATCAAATAACAGAATAACCGAGTTGATTGTTCTTCACATGGTGAGTCGTGAATCGTTCATTTTTAATATAAATTTTTATTTTGTTTAAGTTTAGTGACACTCTACCCGCGGGAAGATGGGGCTGAAAGAAAAGTGGCCGTACGTTTACACAGGTGTCTATCACTGAGCCTCCCGCGCCTCTTGCAATAATAAAATTAATTCCATGCGGGTGCAAGACCAAATGTGGAAAGGCCTATGGCTGTCGCAAAACGGGTTTAAAATGCACCGTCATTTGCTTCCCGCCGGAGAATCCTGTGAGAACGTGCAGAAATTCTCCAGAATGATTACTACAGATGTTGACGACGAATATCATATTAATTACGACGACGACATATTTTCTCTTTCCGAGTTCTTTTCAAAGGAAACACAACTTGACAAGGGCGATAAAATCAACGATGCAGAACCCGGTCCATCAAAAAGACCATGGGAAGTGTGAGACTGTTAGAAATACACTTCGTGGAGTAGGCATATCGGGAAAACCACATAAAAAGACGCTTTACAAACTGTACCTCAAAGGAACAGGGCCGTTCGAAAGTGCACATTAAATGTACGGTTTACGTGACTTGCGACATTTGCGGCGCTGTAGAACGGTAAACAATTGTCCAAATGGAAAAATACTCATACACAAATTTTATGCAAATTAGTTGTTCTACAAAAAATATAAGAATATTTTTTATCGTAGGATTAACTGAAAGCGATATATTTACGTAAAACCCATTTCAACCCTTAATTTCTTGGCTTTATGGGGTAACAACTTTTAAGTTGTTGAGCGCATGAGAAAAAGGTATTTCCAAAAGTTGTGAGGAATTTCATAAACTACAAACTTGTATTGATGCAATTTCAGCATCAGAGCAACAGGAAACGAGAAATTGCTAAAAAACCGTTTTCAACACTTCTTCCGATATTGCGGAAAAACAATTTCTCCGATCGATCCGAAAACTTAAAGTTAGACTCAGAGCACAGCCCCCCACCCACCCATTAACCCAAAATGCTGGTACCAAGAATTGCACGTAAAGCCCTATTAACGATTTCCCTGGCGCCTGTACTACATAATTTGTTTCAAAATACCATAAAAATATGGCTGCTCCTACCATAATTTATAACTAAGCATCTGGCAACACTGCCTTGAACGTTATTTACGATTTTGTTAGGTTATTATATTTTTTTTATTCCCAATATTTGAAAAAAATGGAAAATAGTTGCAATATGAAGACAGCTCTTGCTGTAATGGAATTTTTGGAAAGTTCCAGCAGCGATGAGAATGATAAACTGGAGTTTTTTCGGTAATTCTAGAAAGTGGTAAGCAGGAAAGTCCAAAAATTGGAAATGATTTAGAAGTTATAAATGCATACAGCGAAACAGAGGTAAATACAACCTATCTGTTAAAGCCAAAAAAATTAAAAACTATTAAACTGATCCTTTACAGGTCAAACGAAATTTTCGTATGTCCCGAGATACCTGTAATATGGTAATTGAGCGGTTGTCACAATCTGAATTTTCACCACGGTGTGACCATGGCGGTCTTGAACCCATTTCTGCGGAAATTCACATCTACAGTTTCTTATGGTAAACAATATGGTAGTTACAGATACATGTGAAAAATTACAGTAGAAAATTATTTGTTTCAGGTTTTGTGGAAATAAATGTGTTCGAGATGTTGCTTCGAGGTTTGGATTAGGGAAATCAACATTTACACGAGTTGCTGAGCGTGTGATTAAATTTAAAAAAAACATTTCGCCAACAATAATCTGTTATCCTTCAGCCGACGGAGACAAGGAACAACTGGCAAATGAATTTGAACAGGTAGTTACATTTAGATTACAATTATTGAATGCTGATTTTGACAAAAATCCATTTCAGGTGGCTAAATTTCCCAACGTTATTGGATGTATCCATGGGACGTTCATTCCTAGAAGAACACCAGCCCACAAAATAAAATCAACATACATTAACCGCCATGATTCAACTTCGCTTACTCTGCAAAGCATATGTGATGTAAATAAGAAATTTCTAGATGTGTTTACTGGTACATCCAGCAAAATACACGATGCACGAGTGTTGAGCTTATCGTTTATTTCCAAGAAATTACTTGAAATATGTAGTAATGGTAGATGGCACATTTTAGGAGACGCGGCATATCCTTTGCGCTCTTATCTATTAACACCATTTCGAGATTATGGAAATTTATGTGCAGAACAACAAAATTATAATTTTAGATGTAGTGCCACAAGGGTGAAAATAGAAAACACCTTTGGTCTTCTTAAACAGAGGTTTCGCCAGTTGATAAGAACTTATTTTTTAGCGTACTGATTTTATAATTGTAGTTTGTGTATTACACAATCTCTGTATTATGCATAATGATAATTGGAATGAATTATGTTATAATAATAGTGATGCTGGGCCCTCAAATTCACATAATTTACATAGGTTACACTCAAAAAACAGGTTACGTAAAGAGGGTGAAAGTAAACGTAATGAGAATTGTGATTATTTGTCACATATCTGAAATGCTCATTTTAATTGTATTTATTTTAGTATGTAATTGACAATTTTGTTCTTAAATGTGTCAGCAGGGCATAAATCTATTGATATCTTGAATTTCATATTCGTCTAAATGATTTAACAATTACAGTGGAACTTCTTTATTTCGAACTTCTATATAGCGAATTTCTTTATTTCTCGATTACTATTTAGTTAATATTTTCTAGCTTACAAATTTTAAAACGGGCTATTTTTCCCATATTTTGTGCCTTTCTCGGTATTTGAAAATTACTTTATGCGAATATCACAAATTGCTTTTTTAATTAATGTATATGTAGATTTGTATTTAAGCTTGTACATACAATTTCACAACCGTAGATTTACAACTTGAAAATGTTGCTGTTCTATATAACGAATTTTTTTCACTTCGATATATGAAAATTAAAATATAATGCTTTTTGTTTTTACTTGTTTTAGACTAATTTATTAATAAATGTATAGTAAAAAATGTATATTATTCACAAAACTATATAACATTATTTATCATTAAATAACTCTCTAATTAATGCCATTTTTTCTTGGTGACGCCTCTCTCTTGATTCTTCCTGCCGTTTGTGGATTTCCATTAATACCTCACGAACAGAGCTTTTTTTTTGGAGGTATCTTCGCCTTTGCACACCTTTTTCTTGGTATTATTGTCGCTGCTGTTACTGCGCTTATGGCTACTTGGTCCCGCCAAATTTACATCCTTTACTATTTTTAAACCAGGTGATACCATCACTTCTGGTTCTAAACTATCATCAATAGCGCCGATTTCGGTAACTCTTCCTCAAACTCTACAAACTTCCTGGTTTCACCAGTTCTAATTTGTTTACTTACACCGAATATCTTGAAGAAGCAACTAATACAGTAGAGCAGTGTTTCCCAAACTTATCTAAAGCGCGACCCCTTTTTGTTAAAAAATTTGTTCGCGACCCCCTACTTCCCCCTACTCATCACTCAAACCAAAATAGCGACAAAAGTAGCCTAACTAAATTACAAATAACTGATTGTCAAATTTTATTTTACTTTACTGTTCTCACTCTCACTCTCACTTTCTTACAATGTTCTGTTCTTTTTAATTTGGGGGAACAAAATCTTGGAATGGAATGGCGGTACCTTTATATGTATTTAGTGACCTTATTCTCGAAGCCTCGGTGTGGCTTTATATAAGCAGCGAAGTGCAATGAGACTTCAGTTCCAAACAGGGCGTTGTGTTGATTGCGGTAGTGGTAGTGAGTAAATATTTTACTTTACTTATCTCTTTCATTTTTACAGATTTAATATTTAGTTCAATGTTTCATTTGATAACTAATTTTTATTAACGTTGTTGAAATAAAAATACATGATTTAACAAAGTGTTTTTGTCTTATTTTGGAAATTCCCGGCGACCCCCCTAGTACCTCGCCGCGACCCCTCAGGGAGTCGCGACCCACACTTTGGGAAACACTGCAGTAGAGGGTCAAGCAGCAAACCTAATGTTCGGCTAGAGCAGCATAAAACATAATTTTGGCAATGTAATTACAATTTCACCAAATGTAATTCAAAAGAACTACTCAAACCAGAGAAATATAAATACTAGAGTAGTGTATTCAGTTCACTGACCCAAACATACTTACAGGGTGTACTGCAACAAAATATCCATGTCCTTGTGAATAAGTGAACATTTTTCTATCGTTACATATTACAACTGTTTTTCTATAAAATGAGATTTAACAGTAAAATTAAAGATAACAGTAGGAACAGTTGTCTCTTGCATTTAACTGAATTCTTAACACTATTAGAATCAATCTTCAGACGAACCTTGTGAGTCCTACTGAACAATATGGCAATTTTAAGGTAAGTAATTGGAATTAGAAAATTTTGTCTTACATTTAAACGTAATAATGCTAATGCACAAGTTGATTGTCACAGCACTTTCTAGTGACGTTACAATTTGATTATCTAATTTAAATGTTAATTTAACAATCCGTGGAAAATCAACTATGAAACACAGCAGTTTTGTACAGGAACCAAAATTTAGACAATCGTATTAATCTACATCATCGTAGGGATAGATATATAATAGCTATTTATGGAACAAGTGCTAAAAGTTGCCGTTTATGCACGAGATATGAAAATTATGAAACGAAGCCGAAGGCTGGTTATTAACCGATTGTGAGTAATAGTAATTTATGTATTTAGTGTGTAAAGAGAGCCATTTTGGCATGAGGATGAGCGAACCGAATTCCAAAATGGCTCTTTACACTCGAAATACATACAACATTTTTTCTATGGTCTTAAATAAATGACAAAATTGTGCCAACACCACATTTTCCACGATTCACACCATTTGATGAAGTCGTTGTACCGCCGTTCATAAAGGTCGCGCGATTTCGCCGGCAACAACTCGTTGGTTGCTGTCTGGGAGGCTTCAAATACTTCAGGCGGGGTGCAATTACCTTCAGATTCCATCTTCTACTTCACAAAAACTCACAAACTCAATAAAACTGTTGCGTGATGATGCACGCGCCGTGATGCAATTGTCAATAATTTTAGCCAGTTCCAGAAAAATGACGAATTACAATAATAATCAGGTTAGCCATGGCGATGCGTAAAGTAAAATAAAGTGACGCGATTATTTCATTAAGACATTGTTTACGTGGTTGCGATGTTAAACTGGTTACTAGGGAAAATATGTGTGAATCGCTAACTTTTCGCATTGACAGTGAGCTTTTAATAGTCAGTTTTAGAGGTGACCGTAGAAAATAGCTATTTATGCAACAAGTGCCTTCGGCTTCGTTTCAAAATTTTCATGTCTCGTGCATAAACGACTTTTAGCACTCGTTGCATACAATATTTTATCTACGATCTTAATTTTATCGTTATTAATTCATAAATATCGATTTAACAAAGGTTTGCATCTGCGACACTCTTAATTTATGTCATAATAAACAGTAGGCCACTCCGCGGGCTCAATTGTTTGCCACGCCAGTACTGTCAAGGTGAGTTACGAAATGTAATTATTAATACTCCACATCTGACTGTATTCATTACATAATGCTTTAATTATTTCAAAAACTCTTTACCTGTAACGCAAGAAGCAACTAGAATAACTTTACAACTTTACTTCCAGTTCAAAATTGTAGTTTTATAACCTCACTTTACTTTTAGCCCATGTGCTAAAAGTAAACAGCTGATTTCTTTAACCACGGTAAACTATAAAACGTCACTTTTAGTGAAACAAGCTAGCGCTAAAAGACCTACTTTTAGTGGTGGTCGTAGATAAAAAATATTTAACGATACACGACCGGAAAGTGTTTTGCAGGTCTGTCCAAGACAATCGACTTGGCTCAACCTGCAAAACACTACATTCCGGTCTTGTAACGTAAATATCTATTATTTGTTCTTCACTTGTAAACATCAATTTATCAAAACACTGTATTAATCAAGAAAGTTTATTTTTACAAGTTACTAACTTGTAAAATCTTTACAAGTTAACTGTCAGTTTACAAGCGTGTTCATGGATAAATGCTAGCGTGTAAAGCCAGAGTTGTGTTCCTTAGTATGTGTCATATTGATGAATTTAGTTGCTTGTCAGTTTTGAATAAATGGTAAATTTCTAGTTATTTACAAGTGAGGAACAAATAAATTATTCAATAATATACGCAAGGTAACAGGTTTTACTGGCTCAAGAAGGTGACTGGCTCGCCTGCGGCTTGTCAGTCATATCCTTCTATTCGCCAGTAAAAATCCTCTTACCAAGCTAGTAATGTCAAATACTAAAAGGTGTTCATTAGAATTTGTGGTCTAGCCGGCTTTGGAAGTGATGAAGTTATTTCGTGCATTAAATCATATGCCTGATAACTGACACTGGTGACACTGTAAGTCTATATCAAATTCGAGGTTATCAGGTTAGGTTTAAATAAAATATTCAACAATACACGCAAGGTAACAGGTTTTACTAGATCAAGAAGGTGACTGGCTTGCCTGCGGCTCGTCAGTCATATCCTTCTATTCGCCAGTAAAAATCCTCTTACCAAGCCAGTAATGTTAAATACTAAAGAGTGTTCATTAGAATTTGTGGTCTAGTCGGCTTTGGAACTGATGAAGTCATGTCGTGCATTTAATCATATGGCTGATAACTGACACTGGTGACACTGGAAGTCTATATCAAATTCTAGGTTATCAGGTTAGGTTTTGCGTTAGTCTGTGTCAAAACGGACGCAAAACCTAACCTGCTAACCTCGAATTTGACATAGACTTACAGTGTCACCAGTGTCAGTTATCAACCATATGATTTAATGCACGACATGACTTCATCAGTTCCAAAGCCGACTAGACCACAGATTCTAATAAACACCGTTATTACCGGTCCCTTATGCCCGTTTTCCGATCGTTACTTTCTGGTGAAAAAAATCTCCAGAAACCGCATATTTTCTGGTCGGTCGTAAAAAAATGTTTTTCGATTTTTTTTTAATAATGTGCTATTTTACTAAATTCAAAATCGTTTAATAAAGTGGCAGTTTGGTGCATGGAAATGACACTTTATTTTATAGTAATGTCACTGTCAAATTTGAGGTTAACGGGTTAGGTTTTGCGTTAGTCTGTGTGGAAACTGGCGGAAAACCTAAACTGATAACCTCGAATTTGACATAGGGCCGGTTGCAGAAAGCAATGTTAAGTCTGGTGTTAGCTAACGTCGCGTCAAAGTCAACAAAATCGCATAAAATTTTGTTTACTAATGTATTAGTTACCATAAGCATTTGAGATTTGATTCGTTTTTGTTCACTTTGACGTCGCGTTAGCTAACACCAGACTTAACATTGCTTTCTGCAACCGGCCCTTAGACTTACAGTGCCACTAACATATTATTGATACATTTGAATTTCCACAACCGCCCCGCCCCTTATGGACTTTTTTAATGAACATGTGGTATAATGCTTTTATATACATGTTTGTTTATAAATACTAATACAAAATGCGAAAAATAGTATACACACTTCGTGTTTTTTAATTTACTCGCTCGCTTGTACTTTTCTAAACTTGTTGTGTAATATACTAACAACATGCTTTTGACGTATGAAAAGTGTCAAATAATAGCCTCATTTAGGAAATGGTAGTCGAAAAAATAAATTATAGTACACCATATATGCGACAAATGTTACTGAAATAACTTTGATTAGAAAAAAAATGTATATTAATAAAACAGTTCAAATGCATATCTTAACTGAGCAGATGTGTTTTATTGAATTTAACCAATGTTTAGACTTGCTAAAAGTAGTACGTACGTTCCAACATAGTGGCTGGGGCGTGTTTAATGCTTACATTTAAATTAAACATTGCCATATTTTAATAAATATTTATAATGTAAGTAACTTTAAAGGTACGTTTATGTTTTTTTAATAACCGTAGTCATCACCATGCTAAGCTGGGCCCATACATGTAGTATTACATATATGGATCTAGGAAAATTCACCGAAAACAATTCACCGAAGGAAAATTCACCGAACGGATGATTCACCGTACGGATGATTCACCGAACGGAAAATTCACCGAAGCACAATTCACCCAAAAGGAAAATTCACTGAAAATGAATGAACATTCATTATAATAGCGAGTGCGGCGAAATATTTCCTACGAGTTATTAATTATTAAATACTATGTCATCATTCTTGATTCTTTCTTCTGTAAACTGCCTAGATGATATAGTTACATATAGTTACATGTTGAAATATGTTCCATGCTGGGTTGATGATTTCTAATAGGAACTGCCTAAATTCGGCGGGACTAGAATTTGCCTTATGCGATGCATTCTAATGACTGTAAACAATTTTACTCAGCTTTCAAAATTTTTAACATTCAGAGGAAGAAGAGTCTGCACGAACTTCAGATTGGACAATTTATATATGAGTAAAAAATAAAAAGCATAAAAAGAAAAAGAACAAACAAAAGTATGACAAAGCATATGTATTTCTTACTATTTAGGCAGTTTCCATTAGAAATCATCAACCCAGCATGGAACATATTTCAATATGTAACTACATACCATCTAGGCAGTTGACAGTAGAAAGTATCAAGAATGATGACGTAGTATTTAATATTCAATAACTCATAGGGAATATTTGGCCGCACTCGCTATTATAATGAACGTTCATCCATTTTCGGCGAATTGTGGTTCGGTGAATTTTCCGTTCGGTGAATCTTCTGTTCGGTGAATTTTCCTTTCGGTGAATCATCCGTCGGCGAATTTTCCTTCGGTGAATTTTCCGGGAGCGTACATATATGGCTTGGCCTCTTGCCTTGTTACCAACCTCCTTTCTACCAACCTTAACATATGCTACAACTCCCCTCTTACATTTAACAGGAAACAAAATCATTAAATCTACATAGCTTATTGACTTGCCTATTACTGCAACGAACTTGAGATCCAATGATTTTGTTTAAGTCATCATTCGATTTTGGTTCTATAATTGGTACATTTGTATTTTCGACAAGATTGAACAGTAAAGTCAGTATACTTATTATCAGACGTTACAAATGTTTAGGATCTGCTAAGCTATTCTCAGCTCTAAATTCGTTTTAAGTTAGTCTTAAATGACATAAGATCTCGGAGAGCTATATTTACACAATAATTTAGCAGGCCTCCATTTTTTATTTCTGCTTGACAATATGTTATCAACCACATTAAATTCTTTCCTACCTTTTACATTTCTGTGATAATACTTCTTATACTTTTCCTACCTTCCTCTAATTAAATTTTCAGTATTTTATTAAACTTTTGGTTTTAATAGCGTTGTATGCATAGGAATTGTTGTTCTTATATGTCAAGTCATTAAAATTTGTGCTGGCGATACTTGCAGTTCAGTGATTAGTGTATATTTATATTCGAATAATCCGAATGCAATATCTTGATTATAATCTGAATATTTTTTAGTGCATTTTTTGCTGTTGGAACTGTTCTTTCAGCTTGCCCATTGCTACATGGGTATGTCGAGGAACTAAACGAAAATTTAAAATTCCAATTTCTAGCAAACTCTTTACCCTCAAACAAATTACATGGATTATTATCTGCCGCCATCTATTTTGGCACTCCATGAGTAGGAAATATTATTTTTAATTTATCAATACTTTTATTAGCAGTCTTAAATTTAAAAGATATTATTTCCAACTATTTGAATAAGTAATCTTGTAATGCCAGATAACTTTTATGTTCAGATTCTAAAATGTCAATGGCAATTCTATTAAAAGGTATTTCTGGAATATTATGACAAATTAATGGCCCTTTAGTATTTTCATTGCGATAGCTTTCACATAATATGTATCTCGGCATTACACTATACAAGCTAAGACCTGGAAGAAAGTAGTTATCTACCCTTTGACTATTGTTACGGCACTTTTGGAGCGTCCCCTGTATTAGTAAACATTTGCTAGTTGAATTTTTATCTTTAAGTATTAATAGGTGGCTTTTTGGTAATTTTGCATGCTTTAGATTAGGTCTGGTTAGCTGTATCCTAGTTTTAAATATTTTCCTATAATTATTAAGCAGTTTCGTAAGCAACTCCCCTAGTAATTACAGTTATTTTACTAATTAAATTTATTCTGGGTTTATTTCTACAGATATTTAAGCCTGGTGGTTAGGCAATTTTACATGCATTAATTATAAACTATTTTCTGGTCTGAATTGTTGCTAGAACAAATTTGTTATCTCTTGTTGCAGTCATATCTTTCAGGAAGTTTTTCTTGGTCCACTTGCCCAAAAATCTTGTGACCTGTGAAGCTGGTGTCGAATTCTGATTTCTTTTCCAAGCAAAATTGCCGTGCTAGTTGGACATCCCCTGCAGCTTAGTGCTTCGAAGAGCCTTTATTGTTGAGCTCATCTCCGAATAGTTTTATGGAGGATCTAGAATTACTCATGCTTTGTTTCGGGCGTTCGTAATTGTTATATAGTTGCTTACCTACGTCCTGTCGCTTTTGCGGATTTCTGGGACCAACTCTAGCGCATTCCCATGGCTTCACACCATCGTTAGGTAAGATAAGGCCCTGTCTTCTTATTCGTGGGCTCATTTGGGCATTGTACGTTCTAGCCATTTCCAGTTGGGATTAAGCATTCCCCGTTCGGTTGCACTTTGCTGGAATCCAGTCCGTCGACCTGGGCTCCTGAAACTGTCAAATTGCCTGTGGATTTCGCAACGCCTAAGGGCTACGTTAGGGAATACGTGACTACATTTCAGCTACCTGCAGGTCACTCACACCCTTCATAGCTTGCACCGCCGTCAGCAGCTGCTGCCGTGACCTTCACTCCCCGGCCGCCTCCAGTTGCGCCAAACTACATGGAAGCCAACACATTGCGCCTGGTGTATTTTATAATAGAATAGTAGTACTTCGTATAGATAGAAATTGGGCCACGCTTGACGAATCGTACCCCTCGTGTACCCTGCTTTTTGTAAGTGTTTTCGTTTAAGATATGAATGTTAGGGCTGCCGCAAAATTCGTGCGGTGACTTTTTGCAGTTTATTGATCAAAGTCAATTAGGCTTACCAAAGTTCTGTCGGCCTTGACTCCGCTGCTTTACAGTGGGGCTCGCTATAAATTACAGATTAGATATAATAGGACTCCGAGTTTTGATAGCATTCTAGTTTAATATTGCTTTTCACTTACCTGGTAGCACGCGGTAGCTGTAATTAACAGATTAGCGCGTTAAACCCTCGGCCCCCGGTATATATTTATATGTAGATTTGTATTTACACTTTTTTAGTTTGCTCGCACCCCGCCATTTGCGGTTCAAAATTTTACATCGTGAAGATAGCCGCTAGACGACGGTAGTGGCTGGTAAACTGACTACGGAACACGCAGGTTCAAATTCAAGTCTCCGCCTAATCAAATTTGTTAAAGAGCAGATACAAGTTTTTGCTACATTATTCATGAAATCCTGATGCCTTTCTAATAATAGGAACCTCGGCGTAACGTGTGGCCACGCTAAAAGTACGTTGCTCCGCCAGCTAGAAATTTTGGAGCGTAGTTTTAACGTTAATTAAAGCTAACACTCGGGGCTAAACGTTAGCCAGAATATACTTGCAGTGCTCTGTACCGGCGTATTATTGGTTGAACCCGCTCTGCGACCTATAGTTGTTTAATTATTTTTCTTTCTGCTTCCGCGGCGCCCGAACATAATTATTTTTTAAGGGTATGTTTTGTTTGCCGTATACCTGCTTAAACTTTTATATATGTTTATATTTATATTTGTACTTATATTTAAACATGCATGCTTGTGATATTGCACTATAGTACCCACCAAATTGAAATAAAGCTGTGATATTTTATTGGTCGTTACTTTGATATTGTTTGTTCTGCTGGAAATTATCTCCACCTTGTGATGGTCCGACGCAAGGATTAAAACAACGTCGAGGACCTAGCGCCCTCTTTTTTGTTGTTGTTCTCTTTCAGCGTAGTTAGCGAGTTAGCCCAATTAATCCGGTATTTACCAGCCGGCAAAATACCAAATTAAACTTTCGCCAACAGGTAAGGTCAAATTATTTATCCTTCCTCACACTATGTTTAAGATGACTCTCGTGTAATAAATTTAATATGTAAAACTGAAATGAAGTTGACACTACAAGTCGGTTATTAAAAAACATCAAACCATCCCCTACAGTGATTTCTTTTGGAATTTTTAAATAATAATAAATAATAGGTTTTTTAAAATCCAATTACAGCGTTGTATAAATGCAGTAACGACAGCCTTGGTTTTCTTTGTTTTAAGATTTAACTCAAGCCTTTGGTAAGGTTCTTGGTACCTTGGAGTCGCCAAACAGCCATTAACGTCATCGTAAATCTAATTAATAACCATGAATACACACACGTGTAGTACAGCGAGATCAGCATTTTGATGTGTAAATGTCCAGAGCTCAATCGTTGTACACCTTAATTGACCATACTCTTTTTTTTCGAGTTGCGGGCAGACAGAACGCAACAAGGGTTAGACAATTTACGAGCACATCTGAAGTAAGTGTTAAGTTTTGCAGCCTCGGACGCCAACCAGCGTTCGGGATGGCATTCGTGGCATTTGCAGCTTATTAAGTCATATGGGGCTGTTTATTTCCTCCCATTTCCGTTGCAACAAGTTGTGGAGTTGGCAAAAATACCTTGGTGGAAGCACCTTATCAAAATAATTACGTAAACGGTGTCGCGTCGTGGTGACATGTGTGGATTATGCTGTGGCCGTGAGGTTTCATATCGGAAGACAAGTCCTCAAATCGCATTTGAAGAGGAATTAGCAAGGAACCCAGTGAGCAAAGGTCGTTAACGAAGTGGGTGCGGAACCTCCGATTTATACTAGCACGCCTTCTGTACTCGTGCTGTGGATTTCAACTGCGATCGAATTTCTCTCGAGCTGCTTTGCAGAAGTTGTAGATTGCTGACGGCGAATGACAGGCAGTAAAACCGCTAAAGTTTCTATAAGGTATTGTACTGTAGTATTTAAACGGACTTCAAAGCGTATGCGCCCTACTCATACCAAGAAAAGACCGGTATGCAGGCGGCACGAGGGCTACCCAGGGGAGCACAAACAGGAGCTTACACAGCCCAGTGTTCTCAAGACTGTACTCTTGGCTTTCCGTGGCGGAGCTGTTCCAGCTTGTTGAGCAGAAATGGTTGGACCGAAGGGGCAAACGTGGGGTCGCTGTTATTGTTGTTGGACCAGGAGCAGTCTTGGTCTAGTATCCGAGGAGAAGGAGAGTTGTCGCTAGAGATGTCGGCCCGGTAGTCTCTATTAGTATCCGAGACCAGTCAGGCATTTGACTGAGAAACAGGGTCCCTGTTCCATAACTGCGCGAGCTTCCGTATTACGTTGGAGTAATGACGCAATGACGTTCGAAAGGAGGTGTGCACGGTACCGCAGAAATGCTGAGCCGCCTTACAGAAATGTGTGGTAGAGAGTTTACTCTCGAGCGGTTACTAGTCAACGGTTACGCGAGTACTACGGATAGTTAGCGCAAGCGCCGAGTGCCTCGGTACATGCTCGCCTGGCTGAGTGAGGATGGATTCATAGTGGCAGTGGTAGGCCGTATGCTGGTCAGCGATTTCGGCTTCGGTAGGGGTTTCGGCGGTAAATCTACATATTTCAGCTTTCAGCCCTCTTCATCCTACCCCAAACATCCCCAAATAATAAAAATATATAGCAACAAAAATAAAAATACAGAGCAACAGTTCGAAAGATTCACTGTACCACGCTGGCACTTTCAATACCTCGCGCGCGCGCAGTTTCGCATAGGAAATTTCCCTCAGTACATCTGTAGCGATCGTAGAGTCAACTTGTCGGTGTTCTGGGCGGGGATTCTGTGTCTCCAAGTTGTTTAAATTGGAATATGCAGAAAATAAGTGAACAAAATTGCGAAAAAACCGAAAAAATAGATCACTCCTAACAATTTTTTTACAATTAAAGGGGGCAAATCTTCCCCCCCCCCCCCCCAAAATCTACCTCCTTGCTACAAATGTTTATGTTCTAGAAATGTTCACCTCTCTAGCGCCTCAGAAGAAATGCAAAGGCTAAAATAATCTTTTTTATCCCTCAAAACTATCGAAAAGTGATAAAAATGGGTGGGGGTACTTCCCCCGAAAACGACGGGTGATGGGGAAATACGGGGGGGTCATATTCGGATTCAGGAAGTCATTTTACATAAGAATCAGCAGGAATGGTGCCAGGGCCGATTTTCATGCAGACCGGTGATTATCAAAGACGGTAGCGCAGTTGGAAAAGCGTTCGGCTTGCATTAAGCAAGTCCTCGGTTCGAATCCCAGGGTGGGTGGAATTTTTCTGCAGCCTTGGCAGTCGGAATCGGATTCAGCGAGACCATTCACAGTTGAGAACCAAATTAACTGTGCTCTACTCAAAACCACAGACCTAAGAGATAGATTAACAATGTCAAAATATCACCAAGACACACTTCACACAATGGTTGCTGCGCAAGCACAAAAGGTGCGTCTAACCTTGTAACCGGCAAGTTGATCAGTCTACCGCAACACGCAAACCTATAAATCACCAACCTCTACACCGCAAGGTAAAATGAGGCTACCGACAATACATACATACACACAATTATCAAATTAAAGCTGCGATATATTTTGCCTGTAACACAATCGCGATAAAAAGGTAAACTTCAGTGCCTTGGTATACAACTAACTATTACTAGTTCTTTCTTTTTATGCCAACTGTTTTAGTGACATTTCTTCAACAGGTGATAGCGGAGAACCCATAGCAGCTACTTCAACTTGTTGGTATATTTTGTTATTTCAACTGAAGTGTTTTTCAGGAGTATTTCGAGAAGTTCATTTTGGTCTGTAGAGAAGACATCTTTAACCATTACTAGCACCTCATTAACCGGCACTTTTATGAAGAGTGATACTATGTCGAAACTGACTAAGCCATCAACTTTATGTTCTTCAGTTTCTGGACAAAATCTGCTGAATTCTTGACGAAGGAGTCTGCTTTACCAGTTAGACACTGTAGTACACTGGTTAAATGTCTTGTCAAAGCATGTGTAGGAGAACTATTAAACTACTTGCCAGAATACCTCACTAAGGTACTTCCCAAGAGTGATTCGTGCAGCCATAGAACTAGATAAACATCCAAATAATTTATATTATATGTATGTATGTATGTATTATCTGTAACCTCATTTACCGTGCGGTGTCGAGGCTGGTGCTATATATATAATATAAATAAGATAAATAATTTTAAGCTTAGTAAAACGTGGACTCCCGTTATACACTATCTAAAACATTACGACCACTGTGAGTTAGACTGCCACTCCCCACGGATTCAAATTGCACTGTACTTGAACAACCTGTCAGAGTTACGTCGCTCCGAACGGTTGGCACAGAGAAATATAAATAGCTCTACACCGAACTTCAGTTCTTAGAGCGACATTGATTGTGACGATGTACGCTGCAATGTCTTTCAAAACGTTACTCGATATGGGTGCACAAACAGCAACAGAGCTAAAGCTGCTTAAGTATCTTTATTATCAAGGTACTCAAACAACACGAGTCATCAAAGAGCATGGCTATTACGTCGATCCTTGCTCGAGTTCACAAGACAAGACACAAGACACCTAGTGCGTCTACGTATGGGGCAGCAGTATGGCAGGAGCTATAGCTACCAAAATAGGTTATTTCCAATTTCCAGAATAATTATTTGCTGTCGTGGGTATTCCTAATATGTTCAACAAAATGTACTCGAAATATCACGATATGCGCAATGTGCAGTAGTTAATGAAGAAAGCAAATCTTCTAGGAAGAAGTTTTCATCATTAATATGCTTGTGTTGGTATATTAATAAACACTAGATGTGCTGCAGAAGTAGGTATCGTTTTTGACCCAACTACAAGTACTAAAGGTTCCACTGATAAATTGTTTGTAAAGTGATAGGCAAGCGAAAACTAGAATTAATAGATGATGCTAATTCTATAAGACCCAGCGTAGGTAAATGCTGTTAGTTATTACTACAATCCTTCGGGAAGTATAATATCGTTGGGTTGCCAATGTATCATGTCTTTTCGTCTAGACTTGGCTGCCAGTTACTTATCAGAGAGTTTTTGTTGAGAATTGATTTTTTTTCAAATAACCTGTAACAACGTCCATAGCTTATTTTATTCTAAATAACAATAACACTTGTTCTACAAGGTCAAACTTTGTTTCATCCTTCACAAGTTTTTTAAAAGGTCTACTGCCCAAGCTAAACAAAATGAACTTCAATCCAATCAGCAGTATGAACCAACTTCACTTACTGCTGAAGGATTCTCTCTTGCACAATCCTAATCTAAAAAAAAACGAGAATGTATAGGTAAGTCGAATAAAAGAATAAACCCGAAGTAAGTTCATGTACCACTGCTTTAATAAAAATCGGAATTCGCGTTGATACCATCATATAATCGATGCATCGTCGGTTTAAAACAAAGTACATATTAAAAGAAATCAAGTACAACCACAGCTACAAAGGTTAAATCCAAATCACATTAAACAAATTACGCCAGGTTCGTTATATTCAAAGCAACCCAGTATTGAAATTACATACTAATGTATAAAAATTGTAGAGGGGTTGTGATATTCAAAATAAACCCAGATGGTAATTACTAAAATCAATGAGAAAATTTGGGAATTATGAAAGTAAAAAATTGATTACCACCAAGAACCCAGTCCCAATTTTATTTTATTTTGTGATTTTATCTTGTCTATATACAAGACGTGCATAAATTAGTGTAACAGTTTTACATAGCTTTATTGTTTGGAGAGTTTTGAGGCGAAAACGTTCATACAAAATTTTTGGATTGGTTTACCTTTTTTGTTGGAAATTCGTCAAAATGTTATTTAAAAAAAAATGTCAGAATGAAAAATTATGTGGCTATGTAAAATTTCAGAAATATTAGACTACTTTTATAAAACCCTGTTATCCGGAAAGTACCTCATTTAAAACTAAAAGTTATGCTTTTTATGAAAACTGTTTGGATATTCTTCTCAAAATAAACCCAAAAGTAACCTAGAGTGAAATAAACGATTACATTTTTTTTTGCTCGACATACATGCGCTCTACTAATGAAAATACTGAAGTGTGGCTTTCCATTCCCTAACAGTTCTAGGATTAATTATGAGCAAGCAACCGTACATCGAAGGGGATAAACCTGATTGGCAGCCTCATTATGCGTTCAAGAGGAGCTAATCACTGAGGCGTCTCGAGACAAAGCGCATCTAGGGTCCAGCAACTGGTATCACCTATTTTCCAAGACCTGTCCTAAGGATAAAAAGTAATGGATTGAAACAAATTTGAGATAAATATCAACTTTATTATGTGCAATTACTTCATTTAAATGGCCTCCTTGAGCCTCGATGCAGTACTGCTATCTTTGTCTAACACTCTAACGTTTTGCATCACTCTTCTCAACAATTCTGGTTGAATACTCCATATTTCTTCTGAAATACTCATTTTAAGGCCTTGTATTGTTTGAGGACGCTTCTCGTAGACCTTTTGCTTCATATATTCCCACAAAAAGAAATCAGGAGTCGTCAAATCGGGGAAATTGGACCGCCATGTTATGTTACCAACCCTTAAAATCCACTGTGTTTACAACTGATTGACTTCGTATAAAGCTTTTAACCACGTATACGCGTTGGTTAATTGGAAAATTATCCATGATTTATTAACTGCATAAATTAACGCACACAAATCTGACAATAGAAATGCCAATAACAAAATAATGTTTTCGTAACAGCCTACTAAAAATAGGTCATACCAGTTGCTGGACCCGTTATTTATAATTAATATTAAGATCTAGTGATTTGATTGTTCAGGAATTTAATAGCTATTTGTGCAACAAGTGTTAAAAGTGGATGTTTATGCACGAGATATGAAAATTATGAAACGAAGCCGAAGGCTGAGTTTCATAACATGTCTCGTGCATAAACACCTTTAGCACGAGTTTACACACAATATTTTTTCTACTGCATTAAATTTACCGTTATTAATCCATAAATTTCGATTTAACAAAGGTTTGCATTTATGACAGTTATAATTTGTCAAAGAGATGGCCTTGATGGGACAGGTGACTGTTTCTGCAGTGGGTAGCTGTGAAAGTTAGGTATCAAAGGTAATTATAATAGTACACATTTGACTTTATTCATTACATAATACTTTAATTATTTAAAAAATACTTTACCTCTAACGAAAGAAGTAACTAGAATAACTTTATAACCTCACTTCCACTTCAAAATTCTAAATTCAACACCAACTTTTAGTACATGGGCTAAAAGTAAACAGCTGATTTCACTTTTAACACGCTGACTTATAAAACGTCTTTTTTAGTAAAATAAGCTAGTGTTAAAAAGCCTAGTTTTGGTAGTGATCGTAGAAAAAACATTTTTTAGTACTAATTATACACATCCAGTAAATTTACCTTGGAATTCTGAAATGACAGAACTGTATTAATGCATGCGTTACTTTAAACCAAGTTACTGAAGATGAAATTAAAGCTCCTGTTAATAAATTGAAGAATTCCAGATCTCTGGGTCCGGATGGAGTGCCAACTTATGTAATAGAAGGTTGTCGCGATTCTTTTGTTAAATCACTACGTATAATATCTAATTTAAGCATAACAACCAATACTTTTTTTAAATAGTGTATTATACCAGATCAGCATTATACATTGCTACACATAGTAGGTATGGCAATATTATGAACTAACAAAGGAAATTACATTAAGGGGTTAGTACTCTAAGCACAAAATAGTTATCATAGTCAGAAACTGTTTCAAGATTAGTTAGTTTGTAGTGTGGAACTTGTTTGCTTATCTGACACTGTTGTTTATTTGTTGTTCGAAGAATTTTCACTGTTAACAATTAAGTCGACCGGCATTCGCTTTTTAAGTCTTCGAATAAGTGGAGGAGTAGCAAGGTGATGTATTACCGCCCTAGGACACTTGTGCATAGAGTTAAAAAAGTTCGAGGCTGTTAGATGTATTAGCTCTTTAACTCTTAATATGTCGAGTTCTTTATGCAGTTGATCATTTCGCACAAACCAGTCGGCGCTACAGATAATCCGAAGTCTCTTATTCTGCATAGTTTGCGCTTTTTGATGTGTGTTTTAGCTGCCTTCCCCCAGATCACTGCTCCATACATGATAATGGAACGAATAAGACTTTTGTATAACAAGGTTGCATATGTAATTTTTAATGCCGATTTTCTATTTAATAGTGGGTCAAGGAGATTGAGTCTAGTGTAATATTTGTTTAGTTTTTTGTTAATGTGAATACCCCATGACAATTTTCGGTCCAGATGTAGGCCCAAGTATTTCACCGAGTCGTCGCCGTCGTTAGGATTCCAAGGTATAGTGGAACTAGTCACTTGTAGTTCGGGAGGATTCGCAGAAGTCTTAAGGTAAAGATTTTCGCTTGGTACTTCGAGGTGATCAGTTGTATTTTCCATTTTTCACACCATTGATGGTAAGCATCGATTGCATTTTGAAGATCATACGAGGCTGTGTTGATGTCTAAGATTTGTAATATAAATGCAGTATTATCTGCGTATATGGCAACCTCAACGGTGTCGAAGTGTGGTATATAGTAAGTATATATGTTGTATAGCACGGGACCGAGGATTGATCCGTGAGGAACCCTGATATACCCCTTAAAGTTGAAAATTACGAGTTGATTTTTACTTTAAATGTTCGGGCTGAGAGAAACAATGTTACTATTCTGGTAATGTAGATGGGAAGATTAAGCTGGATCAGTATATAGATTAATCCTTCTATCCAGACCTTATCGAATGCCTGGGAAATGTCGAATAGTGCTGTAATTATGTGTTCTTACGTTTCGAATCCATTTGAGATAATATTGTTATTCTTAATAGTTGGTGAGTAGTTGAGTAGTTACTACGGAAACCGTATTGGATTGCTGGGATGATGTTATTGGTTTCCTAAGAATTTGACAAGGCGTCGGTGAATAATTTTCTCCAATAATTTGGACATCGTAGGTAGTAGACTTATGGGTCTGTAATTACTAACCATGGTTTTATCTTTCTTCGGTTTTGTAAATACTATTATTTCAGCTTGTTTCCATTTTAGGGAAGTAACCATCTCTAAGGCAGGTGTTGAGCACGGTAGCTAAGAAAGCGAGGGTTTTTTATTGTTCAGTTTTTGACTACAATATCGGTACTAGGTCATGACTAGGTGATTTCAGATTGGAAGTTTATTGATACAAAGGTGTAGTTCTCTAGGAGAAGTGGGTTCTAGATCTCTGGAGGTTGCGGGTATGTCACGTCAGGCTATTAATTCTATTTCCTGTTGTGGTTTAGAAGGATGGGGTTTGAAGACCTTTTCGAAATGTTCTTCGTCACTTACGTAGGTCGTTGCATTATGTTTTATTGTGGAGATTTCCTCGCGATTCTTCTTTTTGTTAGTTAAATAGCACACAAGGACATGACTATTTTATCTTTGTTAAGAAGTAGTAACTAGTAACTGTTTGTACTGCGGTAGGTTTTTAAAAGTTTGCTATAAATTTCTTGAAATGTTAGCGAGGTTGGAACATTGAGTAGTACAACGTTTACAGTTTCTTGGCGGGATTATGATAAGTGTGGAATGGAAAGCTGTTTTCTGTATAATACTTTGATAAAATGCTATAGTCGTCTATCCAGCTTAAATATATTTTTAAACTGTTCGTTCTGTGTTGGAGGTTAAAATTTAATATCGTTAACAATTTCCTGATAGTAGTCTACTTCAGGTAAAAGTGTCGGAGGAATTTTGGCCATTCTGATTGATTAGTGTTATCTTCCGCCAGCGGTTTCTCGGCCTCTTGGGGTAGATAGTAGCGCTATTTAGTTAGTGATGATAATTCAGTACAAATATTGTTTATATGAAGTTCGCTAACAGGTGATAATTTTCTTTTAGGTGACTTATCGCGTCTGCCATCTTAAGCGATGGGATCTCTTAAAGGATAAATACTAGCTTACTTGTTGCACCAGAAATAAAGTTCTCGTAAGCAATCGCATTCGGCGATCGTACTAACTCGACTCAATAATATTCCTGACAAATGGAAAATTGTAAAAATATGTCCGATTCATAAATCTGAAAAATTCTATTATATTGAAAACTATGGTCCTTATTGCACTTCTTTCTTCACCTTTCTTCAAAGGTGTTTCAGTCAATAATTCATGATTTTTGAAAAACGGGAATCAAGTTGACGTCATTAATACAAGCTTTAAAGAATAATTCGACCACAATATTTTGTTACAAAAGTTTGTCGATATGGGTGGGCACCAAAGTAGTGCTCAATTTATCAAATCCTATTTATCAAACCGTCAGCAATTTGTGTACTGTAATAATTCCTGTTCGAAATATTTTGTAGCTACGTCGGGAGTACGTCAGGGATCGGTTTTAGGACCGTTATTGTTTTTAATTTTCATAAATGATTTTTGTAATTGTATGCAATTTTCCGAATTGTTTTTTACGCAGATGGTTTAAAGGTTTTTTAAGATGATTTATAATGTTCAAGATTGTGAGATGCTGCAAGCTAAGATAACTGCAATTTATAAATGGCCAGAAAATAACAAACTGTTTTTAACGTAAATAGGCGTTTTACTATGACGTATTCCAAAAAGCAGTCTGATTTTCATTTTGGTTACGCTATATATTTTTATCTACTTTGCGTTCGTACTGAGGCTATTACGATACGCGTTTGCGTATCGTAATAGACACAAAGCGATGCTATAATAAAAATACTAAAAATTTCATTTTTTTGCTTAAAAAAGTGGCAAAGTAGATAAAATACTGTATGATACCTCGTTTATAAGGCATTTTGTAGCACTTACTCCTTTAGTGCACTTCTCGCTTCGCTCGTCGTACCCTAAATCCGTGCGTGCTACAAAATGCTTCTTATAAAACTCGTATCATAATATACTATTATAAAATCGGCGCCCATGTTGGCCTAAAACTAATAAACGTATTTGTTTATTTAATTTTAATGTGTTAGTGACTTTTGAACATGTAACCTGGTAACATACCTTAAATTTTCCAAAAATGTGTAGTTAAACTTAGCCTACGAGTTTCTGCTTTTGCTGATGTGCTTTTCATAATTAAATATCGTTGTCATATGTTTTACAATCCACGTAAATTGGTGCCACAAGTTGTTAGGTAAGATTTCGATTATAATTTTGTTAAACAACGTTGCTTACCTATAAAGTCTCCCTTCATATGCCTTTAAAAAGGAATTGAATAAAATTCGAAACGTGAGGGCGTTACATACAAGCAGTTTTATTTTAATCTAACCATTAAAGCTCATTAACTTTGCCAAGTACTGAGATCGGAGTTAAAGTTAAACAAATGAAATATATTTTTGCTGAATCGCGTAGTCCTTGATTTATGTATCCAATGGCTCATCTCTTAGTACATATACGATCTATATTGCACACTAGAGTACCTGTATATAAGATAACAGTAAAGCAAATGATGACATTTAGGGATCCATGAAAGAAGTTAGTCATAATTTCAGAGTCGACAACATTAATCGTGAAGTTAGTTACAACTGCCATAAGTTACATATGGCTAGAAAATTAAGTATTTAGCCGTGGTAAGGAGTTGAAATTATATGTCATTTATATCAAATTATATGTCACCTACGCCATATAATACACTTTTATCTATTAAGTAGTAAATGCAGTTATCGTAAGCCAACTTTATATCCATTTGCTGTTCACATCTACACATATGAGGAACAGAGATTGAACAATATTTAAATGTAAGATCCCAAATAGTCTTCAATCTCGTTTATTTAGTTCTCTTTACATAATTTTAAAGGATAGAATTTTAATACTACAGGTCAGATGAGATACATTTATATTAAGGTTTTAATGCAATTTACTTGGGAGACGTGAGAGATTCGCTTCAGCTTATCCAATGGGCGATCTATTATATCATCAAAAGAAACGATTATCACTATTGCGAACTCACAAATTTATTTAAAGTTATGACAGTACTAAAACGAAGATTGAAATATGAATTGCAATAATGTCACTAATTTAAAAAATCGAAACTATGCAGGCCACTGATTTTTTTAAATCCAACCAATGAAATGCTGTTGCCGCATTTTCTCTACTCTTACATAACTATGTACAGGCACTCTGTTGCACACACTCTCCGAGAGCAACCGTATTTCCAGTTCAGACTTTTCTCGGCTTCCCCAGCATTGTCAATCCTACAATATTACATAATCGTCCATAATCAACAGAAAGTTTAATTGTACATTAATTTGTATTAGTTAGAGACAGAGGGACGCACAGCAAACGTGTATGATTTATAGGGCACCTTAGCTCTTGCAAAGGATATAAATAAGATATATTTCATGTGAAAGTCGGTCCCTATAACAAACAAATATCGATTATACAGAGTGTCACAAAAGTAGTGGGCTTGCTATGCATAGTTTTACTTGCTAAATCGAACCACATATATCATCTAAAACTTGTCCTTTTCCAGTCATAGCAATTTTAAGGTTACTTTTTTTTTTCTTCCTCTTTCATTTAATACAAAATCCTTGTCATTTCCGATTTGCCTCTGTAACGAGATGACCTCATTTTCTGCTGATGTTGAAGCCCATCACTCGCGCCATCTGTTTGGAGTTCGTCCTACTGGGCATGTGTTTTTCTTGACCATTGTTCATATGGCCAATCTTATTTCATCCATTCTTCGGACGTGCTCCCTCCAGTGCCTTCTTTGTACTCTTAAACATCTTATGATGTCTTGAACATGACACCCCTCTTTAATAGTTGTAGGGACACCTACTTTGCCATCCCTCCCCTACTTTATACCCAGGTCTGCGATTTCATATAAATATGCTAGATTTGTATCAACATGATGTATTATATTTCAATCTATGATAGACGCCTTGAACTTTACTCAATTAATTAGATAACCTATGCGTATAACACAGAGTAATAAAACTCTATTGGATACAATTCTTGTTAGCAACATTGAAATTGTGAGTAGTTCTGGGGTGGAGGGTGGTGCATTTTCTGACTATAAACTAACTTTCTGCAACTTACACGTTCAATCTCAGTCCAAAACGATTCGATATCTTTGAAATTTTAATTTAGAATCATTTTAGGACGATCTACGCAGAGTACCATGGCAACAAATATTTATTCTTAACTATGTTGTTGCAAAAATTCCATTTCTATATACTAACCTAACGGATTTACTTAACTGCCCCTTTTATAGCTAAATATAAAGGTAACCAAAGTTAAGCTTCTGTGGTTGACAGATAATATTAAAGTTTTCATAATATCCAGAGATAAAGCAATGGCTAAATATTTTAAAACAATGCAAACGATTCTCAGTGACTACATTCTGTTACACCTAATAATTATGAAGACGCTGTAAGTGATATATGATGAAATAAGCCTTCTATCATGTCAGTACTCTTTAGTTATTAATCCGCATAAGGCCGTTGTTATTTTGTTCAAAAATAAAGATGTTGTCGCATTTCAAACTCCTACCGTGTGCCAATTCGTATTAAAAATGAGGGTAAAAATGTAAATCCTTTTATGGACAATACATTTAGATATGAAAAACATAAATAATTGAATAAAGAAAAACATTCAAGCTCTGAAATTCACTGATCCACATCGACATGCTTTATCCACTGAAGCCATATCTGTGCTTTGTAACTTTAGTGCTTTCTAATTTTTCGTATTGCGGTGAAATTTATGGCCCTTCCATTACCCAGCATACTGCACGTAAAATTCAGAGGGTTCAAAATTCGTCTTAATCTTTAGAAAATATGAGCACACATCTTATAAATTAACAGATTTGCACTGGTTAAATATGAGAAACGGACGTTATTTACAATTTGCTACTCTCTGTGATAGGTACCTACTCATTAGAAGCAAATAATCAGCTTTCTTATATAATAAAATTACATTCAGAACTTAAGTGCATTCTTTAAATTTAAGATTCAAAGGAATAATATTGTAATCTGTCTCCAGATCAATTAATAACAAAATTAATCCTACCTAAACGGAGAGCGTACGATTCAATATTACCCTCGCAAAGTAGAAGTCTTTAGGGACTAACCTTGTGGGAAATACAGGAGGGCTCACATATGGGGTAGCACGTCGATTAACTCGCAACTCCAGGAGCATAAAATGATAAAACCGAGCAATTACATAAAAAACCTAACTTAATCTGTCTTCTCAATATGGTCCACCGACCGAACACTTAGGGGTGGCAAGAGGGGATACAGCAAGTCCTATAATAGCACATTCTACCAATAGTGGTAGAATTACCGCGCGGTAGGATTACGAAATACACTATACCTATGTACAGCTATCTACTTGTATTAAGATTAACGAAATCAACTACACTAATGCTACTAAATTCTAAATACCAAACAAATAATATCATCACCCTTATATAAAACTGCTTTGTTTGCAATGTTCGACAGAAATTTAAAGAATGTAATTCGGTAATCTTCAGAAATAACATGAGTGACCGTTTATATAGACTACAAACAAACTAAATCTTAGAGCTATTGTTTATAGTGTAACATTTATTACATATGAAGGATCGTTTTCATATTCCCGTACGAGGCACATAATAGCTATTTATGCAACAAGTGCTAAAAGTTATTGTTTATGTACGAGACATGAAAATTATGAAACGAAACCGCAGGCTGAGTTTCATAACATGTCTTGTGCATAAAAGACTTTTAGCACGCGTTGCATACAATATTTTATCTACGACCTTAATTTACTGTTATTAATCCATAAATATCGATTTAACAAAGTTTTCCATCTACGACACTTATAATTTATGTCATAATAAACAGTAGGCTTTGGCGCGCGGGCGAATGTTTGCCGAGCCACTTCTGTCAAGGTGAGTTACGAAATTATTAATACTACACATCCGACTGTATCAATACATAACGCTTTAATTATTTCAAAAACACTTTACCTGTAACGCAAGAAGTAACTAGAATAACTTTACAACTTCACTTCCAGTTCGAAATTGTAATTTTATAACCTCGCTTCACTTTGTACCACACATGCGCTTAAAGCAAACAGCTGATTTCTTTAACCACGGTAAACTAGAAAACGTCACTTTTAGTGAAAGAAGCTAGCGCTAAAAGGCCTACTTTTAGTAGTGGTCGTAGCTAAACAATTTTGTCAAAAAATAATTAATTTATAACATAGGCTCGCTATCCAAGATGCTAGTATTAAAACGTTTTAATAACTGTAAACCTCCATAAGAAATAATCTTCAGATTTTGTATTGAAATGACTTATATCTGCTGCAAGTTTTTTATCGTTTTTGAATCCGTTTCTTCCTAGGCTTTTTTAAAAATTCGATGAGAATAGTAACTGGAAAGGCCTGGATCTAGACTGTAAGGGGTATGGTCTAATTCCTTAAACCCACAGTACACTATTGCCGTGTAAAGGCATGACATTCGATTTATTAATTTGCCTTTTAGTGTGACCCATCAGTCTTAATAAAAACTATGTTATAAATTGTGAGATGGTTTTGCAAATTGGCATGCAATATTCAAAGGCATATGTAATTTGAAAAAGTTAAATAGAGAACATGCAGCTAACAAGGTGTCTAATCCAGGAACATAAAAACCTCCCTGGTATATTGTTGGAATTATTGCACAATCACAGAACATTTATTAATATTTTATTTTAAATAACTGTAGGCAAACATATCAATAACACAATATTGATTAACCAAGGTTGCAATGGAACATCAAGGGTGGTGTTGCACTACTTATTTAAATTGCAACCCCGGGGTTTCCCAATTTTACTTTATTTTTTTACGCCAAAAAATTAGTTATTATAATACAATAAATTGTTAGGAAATAAATACATCATTAATGTTTTTTCTTTGTATGTATCTTCATGTGCCTTAGTAAAGAACCCTTCTCTGATGCTTTATGTTCGCAAATAGAACATGCGTAAGGTTTTTCACCTGTATGTGTCCTCATATGTCTAACTAAAGCATGTTTTTTGGTTGCCTTGTATGCACAAATTGAGCACGAATAAGGTTTTTCACTTGTATGTGTCCTAATGTGCTGCACTAAAGTACCGTTCTCGGCTGCTTTATAACCGCAAAAAGGACATGAATAAGGTTTCTCGCCTGTATGGTTCATCATATGGGTAACTAACCGATGTTTCCGAGCAGCTTTAAATTGACAAATAGAACATGCATAAGGTTTCTCGCCCGTATGTGTCCTCATATGGTAACTAAGCTTCCTTTCCTTGCCGTTTCATATACGCAAATTGAACATTATAAGGTTTTTCACCTGTATGTGTCATCATGTGCTGCACTAAGGTACCTCTATCAGCTGCTTTATAATCGCAATTTGAACATATATAAGGTTTTTTCGCCTGTATGTGTCCTCATGTGGATAGCTAAAACTTCTTTCCTTGCTGCTTTATATTTGCAAA
>CALNHX010006412.1:0-89975 GCA_940337035.1 Agriotes lineatus
TTGAGAGATATAGAGCATTTTTTGTTTGTTTGCTTCTTTGTCTCACATTTTCTTTATGGCCGTATGGGATCAGTTTCACTTTAATTAGTAATGCTGTTTCTGCGTACCTAGAATACCTTTAATATTAATACCTCGGTTATTATTAACTTTAGGCTATAGTTGATTAATAATTGTTTAAAAGTGCCATCCTAAGTTTGTTTTTAATTTAAAAATCTGGTGTGATACACGCACACAATTTCCTTTTACAGTGATCTTATAATTAGCTAAAAATTGATTTTAAATTTTAAGCTTTTGTCAAAAATTTTCAAAAATTACAAATTCTACAAAAACTGTACAAAATAGAGAGTTAGTTCAAGATACAAATTTTCTCTAGAATTTTAAGCTGAATTTAAAAATGTAACAATATACTGGATGTTCTATTTAAAATAGGAGTTAATAAAAAAATAGGAAAAAAAACAAAAGAAACCCATTTTAGAAGTATTCAACGGAAAAATCACCTATCTCACATCAATACACATTAAAAATGTAATAAAAATGTAAAGTTAAAAAAAATCGTTAGAGCCGTTTTTGAAAACATCTAATAAACTGAAAAATCACAAGAGTAAACACCTACTTCCGGTTATGCGATTTTCTTCAAAAGCTTGCTGTCACATCTACATAGTACACAAAACTTATATATAAAATTCAACACCATACCTCTTTTCGTTTTTGAGATATTTTGTTCACAGACTGATAGACACACAGGCAGACAGACACACCGACCAATGAAAAAAAAAATGTTTTTTGGGTTTAGAGGACTCTAAAACGTGAAGATCTGTTGAAAACTCTATTTCGAATTTTTGGGGTGAATCCAATACTTCCTTTATTGTAAAAGGAAGTAAAAATACGGAGTATTCCATACGAAAAAATCTGGTGTGATACACTCACACAACTTCCTTTTACCGTGATCTTATAATTAGTCAAAAATTTTATTTTTAATTTTTAACCATTTGTTAAAAATTTCAAAATTACAAATTCTACAAAAACGGTACAAAATCGAGTGTTAGTTAAAGAGACAAATTTTCTCTAGAATTTTAAGGTGAATTCAAAAATGTAATAATATACCGGGTGTTTTATTTAAAATAGGAGTTAATAAAAAAAATAGAAAAAAAAACAAAAGAAACCTACTTTAGAAGTATTCAACTGGAAAATCACCTATCTCACACCAATACACATTAAAATGTATGAAAAATGTAAAGTTTAAAAAAAATCGTTAGAGCCGTTTTTGAAAAAATCGAAAAAAACTGAAAAATCACAAGAGTAAACACCTACTTCCGGTTATGCGATTTCTTCAAAAGCTTGCTGTCTCATCTACATAGTACACAAAACTTATATATGAAGTTTCAATGCCATACCTCTTTTCGTTTTTGAGATATTCTGTTCACAGACACACAGACAGACAGACAGACAGACAGACAGACAGACAGACAGACACACAGACCAATGAAAAAAAATATGTTTTTTGGGATCAGGGGACTCTAAAACGTGAAGATCTGTTGAAAACTCAATTTCGAATTTTTGGGGTGAATCCAATACTTCCTTTATAGTAGTAAAAGGAAGTAAAAACAAAAATAATTAAACTTTCGGTATAACCGGAAGTCAGACATTTTTGTTCGAACCCTTAAAATATTTGTCACATGAAGTGGTGTGACTTTTTTATAGATATTTATTCTTTTCCATAAAAATGGATAAATTTAACTGGCCCTTCATTTACAGTCAACCTATGTAGTTCTCGTAATGGTTTAGCTTTTTCTAGGAATATTTATCGTTTAAATAATAAACAATTTTACTAATTTGTGGCTCAATTAACAAACCAACAGTATATTGTTTGAAAAACTGTGCTTGCACATATAAAAATTATTGGAAAACGAGATGAGGAGGTGCAAGCGCCAGTTTTAGACATGCAACCACTTACTAAATGCACATTACAGTTAATGCAATCACTTGCTTATCGGTGCATGGTGCGGTTTGTAAGAGTTTACAGCAAATAAACGTAAAAGTACTTTATTATAGGTAATTATACAGTATTTGTGCATGTGTTTGATAGATATACGTAATGGAATTATTGTAGCATAAATGTATGTGCTTAGTTTCTCGAAGATTTAAGTTTTACGTAGAAAGAGTGCATGGGTGAACGTTACTATTTCCAAGCACTTTAAAGCATGCAAATTATATTTTCGTCTAGAAAATTTGTTCATTTTCTTGGATACCAATAACATAGCTAAGAAAGAATAACGAAAGTTATAAGTAGGGTAAAGTGTGGGAATGCCGGCCGTCATATCTCTTCCAGCCTAATCAAGATTGTCAAGCGATCTACATCCACTGATAAAAAATGTAAACAAACCTAACGCTAGTGGAGATGCTCTCACAACGCCAGTATTGAGAGAAATATCAGCGTAAAAAGTGAACGATTCTGTGTATAGCTTTTAAGTTGGGCGGGAAAACTTTTAAAAGTATGCCGAACATAACACTAATAATTGTATATTACTAAAAAAATTGTGACTACTTTTACTATTTGAAATGATAATTTATTTTTGTGAGCAATACTTAAACTATAAAAAACATCAAAAATCTAGGGTTTCCCAATAACGGCGTCAGCACTTTAAAAACTGATTGTAGTCATCTTGGATTGGTTGAGCCTTCAGTTTTTTGATAGTTGTGTTTAGTCAACTTTAACAAAATCATTGTGGAACGCTATACGGCTTCCACAACATACTTTTTGGCAAATTCGTTTAACCAAAATAGGCCTCATCGCATAATATGACTTTTTTTTGCCAAATTCCGGATCGATTTCTAACTGTTCCAGTGTCCAATCAGCGAACTGTCAACTCTGCAAATGGTCATTTAGCTTCAGTAAGTTGTTGGATGAATTAAATCTTGTAAGGGTAAGACCTAAGTCTTTACGCAAAATTCGGCAAGTTGTGGTCTGACAGACCATAAACTTCACGCAGAGCACCGAACGTTGCTCGAACAGAAAGAGAAATTTTGATAATAAATACGAACTGTTTCTATACAGTGTTAAAAGATTTTATCTTCATCAGTGTTGTTATAGCCTCTTAACCAAATTAATTTTAGTATCGTTAAGAGCTTCATTACTGCACTCAGTGCGGTAACGGATAGATATTACCGCGCTCAGTGTGGTAATGAATATTACCGCACTCTTTTTGTATAAAGAAATACGTTGAATCAGAATTTATTGATGAAGATAAAATATTGAACAATACACGTTTTGCTTATGGCAGTTAACGAGACTCGTTTGATTGCCGCAAAACTCGGCTCACCGCCTCGTTTTTGGCAATCAAACTCGTGTCGTTAAGATGCTCATAATCAAACTTGTATCGTTAATATCTATAACGTTCCCTGATGATTTGCCAAAGTTGACTGAACACAACTATCAAAAAATGGAAAGCTCAACCAATCTAGATTAGATTAGATTAGATTAGATATCACGACTGCCTTTTGCTGGCATGCGCACGTCAGCCCTTAGGGCTTTTTGTACTGTCGGGAGTTTTCAAGTTAGCAAGCCGACATCCGTATCTTTTACTAGACTTGCAATGTCCCCTACTAGCTTGCGGTTGTCAATAGAGTTAAGGCTCCAATCAAGTTGGTGTCTTTTACGCTCTAATGCTGGGTATTCAAAGAGGATATGATAGGCTGTTTCATCATCCTCTTGGCATAGTCTGCAAATAGGTTCATCTCTATAGATATTGATCCTGTGCATAAATTCTCTGAATGCTCCAGTGCCTGTTAGTAGACTGACTACTTGCTTGATTCGAGTTCTGTTCAGTCTCAACAGGGTTTTGGTGGTATGTGGATTCGGAGTTTTTAGCAATCTTTTGCAGTGTGTTGCTTGATTGTAGTTTCTCCACCTTAGTTGGTGTGCGGTATTGACCCATTCATTAATGGCTGAGCGGGCTTGGTTTTTCTGAATGCTTAGACCAGGTTCTGGACCTGTCATTGCATTACGGGCTGCTTCTTTTGCGAGCTTGTCCGCCTTTTCGTTTCCTTCAATACCTTGGTGACCTGGGATCCAGCATAATTTTACTGTATTTCCCTGGCTTAAAGTTTGAAGTTGGATTTGCATTCCTTGACCAGTCTCGATGAAGTACTGAAAGCGTTTAGCGCTTTCAGTGCTGCCTGACTGTCTGAGAGAATGTGTATGTCTCGATTGAGCAGCTTCTTTTCTATGCTGATGTTTGCGCATACGTTAATAGCTTGTACTTCAGCCTGAAAGATGTTACAAAACTTTCCTAGACTGACTTTTTCGTTGGTTCTAGGATTGGTACTGTACACACCGAACCTGTACCCCCTTCAAACTTAGATCCATCAGTGTAAAAAATGATGTTCTTATTTGTTGGAGTTGGTAGTTGGTCCGGATTCCAACTTGTGTGTACAGTAAAGTTCTTTCATAGTCATAGGCTTTGATTATAAGATCAGAACCCATTTCTAATATTGGGTTATTGATGTGTGACATGATCTTGCCATGTCCTAGATTATTAGCTGTGGTCATCCAGTGACCGGTACTTTGTAATCTGTAGGCTGCCATTCTGGCTTCACCTTCCAAGAAGATGTGCAGAGGTGGCAGATTTAAAATAGCATTCAGTGCTTGTCCTGAGGTGCCTTTAAAGGCTCCAGTGATGCACCGATTAGCTAGATATTGTATTCTGCTGATTTTGTGGATCGCAGTTGCTTGTTTTATTTTGGGCCACCAGGCGATTATTCCATATGAAATTATTGGTCGAACCATGGCTTTGTACAGCCAGAGGGTCAGTTCCGGTTTGAGCCCCCACGTACTACCTATGGCTCTTTTTCCAATAACTAATGTTTGTATGCACCTTGTGATTGTTTTGTCTAAGTGGGAGTTCCAAGTTAGTTTGGAATCGATGGTTAGACCTAAGTACTTAACCTCGTTCTCCCAGTTGACATTTGTCTCAAACAGTTTTATGTTCATTCTGTTTGTGATGTTCTTTCTACGAGTGAAAGCGACGAGAGTGGCTTTGCTGGGATTAATTCTAAGATTATTCTCTAGACACCACTCTTCGGTTATCTTTAGTGCTGATTTCATTACATTGTCTACGGTTCTTTGGTATTTACCTTGAATCAGTATGACAATGTCATCAGCGTATCCTTGAGTGTAGTAGCCTTTGTTATTGAGTTGGATCAGCAGTTCATCAACTGTGAGGCACCACAGGAGTGGAGAAAGAACTCCTCCCTGTGGACATCCCCTTGTCGCCTGCACTGTCTTTTCCTTGTCAAATAACTTGACTTTTACAACTCTGGTGTTGAGCATTGCCATAGTCCATCTTATCGTGGTGTTATCGATCTGATGGTTTGTCATTGCTCTTTCAATAGAGTGTAGGAGGTGTTGTCGAAGGCACCTTCTATGTCTAGAAATGCTCCGACTGCGTACTCCTTGTACTCCAAGGTTCTCTCAATTTTCCCCACTAGTTGGTGTAGGGCGGTTTCACATGACTTCCCTGTTTGGTAAGCATGTTGATATTTGTGAATCGGGAGTGAAGTTAGGGCTTCCTCCCTCCAGTATCTGTCTACTAATCTTTCCAACGTTTTAAGGAGGAATGACGTTAGGCTGATAGGTCTGTAAGATTTAGCTTCTGCATAGCTGCTCTTACCAGGCTTAGGGATAAATACTACTTTAGTCACTCTCCAGGATTGGGGAATGTAACCCAAGGCAAGACTTGCTTGGAACATGTCTTTGAGTGGGTTCAGCAGTATATCTATCCCTTTCTGCAGCATTACGGGTTGTATGCCGTCGTTTCGAGCAGATTTGAAAGGACTGAAGAGGCTAGTTGCCCATCTAATCCTTTCTTTGCTGACTATTCTCTTAGCTGTTTCCCAGTCTTCCCTCTTAGAGGTATGATTAGGTTCAGCCAGAGTAGGTTGTTCCACTGCTCCGGGTAGGTGAGTTTTTATCAAAAGAGATAAAGTCTCCTCTTCCGTTGTAGTGTATTTTCCGCCAACCAATCTAAGATGACTACAATTAGTTTTTAAAGTTCTGACGCAGCTATTGGAAAACCCTATATATAATTTCGAAATCTCTACCTCAAAGACTACGGTGATAGCTTTTAAAGGTCAAATTCTTATTCGAGCGAAAATCGTTATTGATGATACGCCAGTTGATCGAGTCAGTTACTTCAGTTATCTAGGATACAAATGAAGAACAAAGAGACATCAACAGCAAAATAGCGAAATTCAACTACATAGCTGGACCAAAGATATCTAAAAGATACAAGGAGAGAAATAAGCCTTAAGTTTCATAAGGTTATAGTTGTTTCTGTACTACTACTAGTCCAGTATGCTTAGAATTTGAGTTTGCAATTCATCGTTAGTGTACCACATGAAAAGCTTAAAATCGGTTCTTCGACCACCAACCCCTTGCGGCTTTTCCGACACTGAATTAAGGGGTGAATTCGTTTTTCGCGAATAACAGCCGTATTTTTTATTGTATCGAAAAACAGTCCACACCATTTTTAATAACAAGAATATCTTTCAAAAATTTGTATTCTTAGCATTTTTTTATATCTTGGGTAATTAACAAGAAATAACTAATTAATTGAAAGAGAGTTGAAAAAATATTTGGTCGAATATCTTCTTTTGCCATAGCGCGATCGCAAATTTTTTTAGATAAAAGTCGTTTATCACAAAATCATCTACAATTTTGATACAAACAACTTTCTCGTGAGAGCAACATTTTAGTTGCTGTAGCGCCTGAAAGTTGCTTGCTGCGTCGCCCGGCAGCTCGTAGCGCCGACGTGAATTGGTCCAACTTTCTCCAAGAAATTGAAGCTCCACTTATGAATTCAATTACAGTTCTAAAGCACAGTTAGCGCTTATTCATTCCAAGTACTCATTATTTCATAGTTGACCATATTTTTCATATTTAATTTTAACTGTACATGCAGTTTACGAATAAATAGAAATAGCTTACAAACGAAAATCGATGCTTCCTTACCTAAGAATGCACCATGTGTATCAATGAGCAACTAGAATATTAGAGATGATATAATTATTATGTATGAATGATGATATAAATAGAAGTGGTGAATTCATATTCGTACTTGTAAGAATGTACTTCTAGTGAAAATAGTGAAGGTGTAACAGTGTAAATGTATCCTACATGAACATTGCAAATAGTGTAAGTGTATGATGTAGGTATATGAAGTGTAATTTATGTGAGTGTATACTGAGTGTGTCGTCTATATAGTAAAAGTGTGTATCGTGTGCCTAATGTACATAGTGTAAGAGTGTATCGCATGAGCAGAGTGCATCGTGCAAGTTTGTAGCGCGTGTGTCTTGTAAATAGTATAAGTGTGTATCGCGTATGTAATGTGAAAGTGTAAATCATGGAAGTGTAAGTGTTTAAGTCATTTCCGCACCAACTTGGAAGTCGTACAATTACTACGTGATTATTTTTACTTTCTTTTACGATAAAAGAAGTATTGGTTTTACCCCAAATATTCGAAATTTAGTTTTCAACAGATCTTCATGTTTTAGAGTCCCCTGAACCGAAAAAACATTTTTTTTTATTGGTCTATGTGTCTGTCTGTCTGTGTGTCTGTCACCCTGTGAACAGAATATCTCAAAAAACGAAAAGATGTATGGCGTTGAAACTTCATATATAAGTTTTGTGTACTATTTAGGTGACACAGCAAGCTTTTGAAGAAAATCGCATAACCGGAAGTAGGTGTTTACTCTTGTGATTTTTCAGTTTTTTTCGATTTTTTCAAAAACGGCTCTAAGGAGTTTTTTCAAACTTTACCTATTTATTACATTTTTAAAGTGTATTGATGTGAGGGAGATAATTTTCCAGTTGAATACTTCTAAAATTGGTTTCTTTTGTTTTTCTTTCTATTTTTTATAACTCCTATTTTAGATAGAACTCCCGGTATATTATTACATGTTTTAATTCAGTTTAAAATTTTAGAGAAAATGTGTCTCTTCAACTAACGCTCTATTTTGTACCGTTTTTGTAGAATTTGTAATTTGTGAAAATTTTTGACAAATGGTTAAAAATTAAAAATTAAATTTTTGGCTAATTATAAGATCACTGTAAAAGAAAATTGTGTGAGTGTATCACACCAGATTTTTCATTTAAGCATCTAAAATTTGCATCAATTTTTCATGAACAGTGTTAGAAATGATTTCCTTTCAGAGTCTAAACATGTTTTACGCTGTACATGTATGAATAATCACTTTTATAGTGATGTACCTACTTATATTGCATTCGCGATCTTTCTGGATGAGGGTTGGCCATGATTTCGTTTTATCAAGTTACTGTCTTTATTATATTTTTTGTTTCCTTTAGGTTTTCCTGTTATTAAAAACTACGTTTTACGGTGCTACCAAATCTAAATTTAGCGATTTTAAAAAGATCTCGGTAGTTCATGTCAAGCTCGTGTCAATTTGAGTTCAAGTTGAATTAACGCAGCAAGAAGATGCCCAAAACGAAACCAAAGTGCACATTAAAAAATGTTTTGAAACCCTGCGAAATACGCGGCCTGATTTAACCCATGATTGTCTGATAAACAGCGTTTGCAATATTTTTGGGATAAAGATAATTACATAGATGTTTTGTATCTTCTTCTTCTAGTGCATATCCTAACGGATGTTAGCGATCAATAAGGCTACTTGCACCTTGGAAACTGCAGCTCGAAAGAGTGATCTTGTAGATTTGTTGTACCAATTTCGGAGATTCTTTAGCCATGAGGTGCGTCTACGGCCAGGACTTCTTTTGCCTTTTATATGACCTTGTAAAATTAATTGTAGTAATTGGTACTTTTCACCTCTCATTATATGCCCTAGGTACTCTAGTTTCCGTCGTTTTATAGTAGTCATAAGTTCCAAGGAGCAATTCATTTTTTCTAAAATTTGTACGTTGGTTATTCTATCCACCCATGAAACTCGTAGCATGCGTCTGTAGGCCCACATTTCAAATGCACCGATTTTGTTGCATAGGTCCTGTGTTAACGTCCAGGCTTCTACCCCATACAGCAGCACCGAAAACACAGCATTTAAGAAGTCTTCTCCTTAGATATAATTTTAAACTACGGTTACATAGTAGAGATTTTAAGTTGTTAAACGCACATCTGGCTTGTCCAATTCGGCTTCTCACTTTCTTTTGTTTTGTATATTTACCTAATAACGCATTCATTTTTAGTTTGGGAGGTCGACAATAGAAATTATTATAAAACAACAGCCTAAAGAGTTGCAATCTTCTGTCGTTGGCGCACGCTCTAAATCTAGTTTACCTACATCAAAATAATTTTTTTAGGAAGGACTTGCAACAACTGATTTGGCAATATAATTCCGAAAATAGGTTTTTTACAGTAAGTGATTTATTGGTTGATGTTAAGGAACAGTGTGGGTTCACGGGAGGGGAACATTGCTATACGAAATTCTAAAATCTATGGGATATAAGTATAAACTTACTAATGGACGCACGTTGTTGCATCCAAAATTAGTTTCTTGCGAAAATATCTACATTTTAAAAATTCCGATGAAAATATCATCTTCGTGTACCTTGATGAAACGTGAATCTACCAAAATGGATCTACGATTCGTCGTTGGGTTCTATCATTTCGGTTCAAAATTTCAGTAAATATTCAAGAACAAAAACACAGTTATTGCAAACGTGGCAAACAAGAAAGGCTGCCAAACAAGCCAAAAAGGGAGTCATCAGTAATTTAGACGTAAGTAACCAGAAAGAGTTATTTAAGCAACAGGGGCGTATATTATACCTGTGCACTACCACGGGAACGTCGGAGCAATCATATAGCAATGCCCAGTGAACAAGAAAATTGAAGAAAATCAAACCCTCTGAGTGGATGCAGCGAAAGTGCAGTCGAAACAAAGCACAGCATAGTGCGGTAGTTCATATTTGATTCTCTGTGCATGGTTGAATTTCTAGCATTTTTCAGGTACTTTACGAAACAGTAGCTTAACTTCATGTTTCTCCTTCAGCTCGTTTAGGCGCTTATTGTAAAGAAGGAATTAACCGAGGTACCTACTATAACAGGGGGGGCCAACCTGCGGCTCGCGAGCCACATGCGGCTCTTTGAAGGATTATTTATGGCTCTCGATAAATGTACCCGGGTTCCCTTTTCATTTTTGTGTTATTTTAAAAAATTATTATCGTTGCTATTCAGAATTAGACGAAGACGAGTGATTACAAGACTTAATGTTTTTGACTGATGTCATGGAACATTTGCAAACACCGAATTTACAATTGCAGGGGAAAGATATCTGACCTCTCACAGTGTATATTTAGTTTTCAAACTAAATTACAACTTTTTCAAAAGGACATTAAAAATAAAACATTTTGTCATTTCCCTCGAATTAAAAAAATTGTTCCAATATTAAACAAGAAAAACTCAACGAGTATATAAAAAAGCTAGAAGGAATATTGACGGGATTCCAAAATAGATTTCAAGACTTGAAATATTTTAAATCGTCTCTTGATTTTTTTCTGAATGCATTTGAAATTAACATAATTCAAAGTGAGTTTTCCATTTCCAATATAATTATGACCCAAAAAGCATCTGGAAAATTAGAATTAATAGAGATGAAAGAAGAGCAAGCTCTACAAATTAAAATATAAGTCGACACCGATTACTAAATTTTGGAAATTTGTACCAGAATCGAAGTATCCTGAATTAAAAAAGGCTACTTGTCGAATTATTTCAATATTCGGAACAACGTACGTGTGTGAATCATTTTATTCCACTTTAAAATTCGTGAAATCCAAACACCGCTGAACCAGCATCTAAAAGAATTACTGAGAAGTGCTGTCACCAATTATTCACCAAATTTTAAAGAATTATCGAGAGAAGTAAAATAAATGTGTTTAATTTTTAATATTTACATTCAATACACATATTTTGTACTTTTATTTATGTTTTCAATAAATATAATTTCTGTAAAAAAAATTTTTTCAATACCGTTTTTGCATACCTTTTAAATACGTATTTAATTGCGGCTCGCGAAAAATTTCAAATTTTGAAAAATGGCTCGGACTATCAAGGAGCTTGGCCACCCCTGTACTATAACATGAAAATAAAAGACGTGTTGCCAATATCGTCGAAAAATACGCTAAAACACAGAGGAAGACAATTAAAATTCTAACAATTTTCTGCTACTTGTAAAAAACATGTGATTAGTTTAATAAAACTTTAGATTTATAAAATCTTTTGCGTTAAGATACAGAGGAAGCTCTTGCAACAGCGCAAACGATAAATGATAGAAAACATAACCTTAAGATAAAATTATCGAACGTCAAATATTAAAGTCAGAATTCAACTCCTTAAACACCAATCACACTGCCACAACTGTCTAAATTCCATGGCCAAGCCTCATCCAGAAAGATCGCGAATGCAATATATATTGTAATGATACAACCATAAGGTTGTTAGAATTAAATTTAGAAAATATTAAGAGATTAAAATGGTTAAAATGAATTTGGATTTATTCAGGTATAAGGTGGGAATATGAATGGAAAATAGCTATTTGAAAAACAGATGGATTTGAAAATAATATAATATTGTATAAATTGCAGTTTGAAGCCAATGACAAATACTTAATTTGAAATAGAATAGAAATTTAGTAGGTTTAACCCAAATATATTAAAACTAGAGTGTATAAAAAGGGATTTGATATCGTTAGAAAATTTGTTTTAATTATTAATAACAAATTTTGAAAATGTAGTAAAATGAATTTGGTGTGATTGAAAATATTTAAAATAACTATGTTTTTATTGAGAAAGGTTTTGACTAATAAAAAAAGGTATACTTAAAATCTACGTGGTGAATAAAAATGGAATTTTAAAATAACAAGAACAAGCAAAGACTTAACTAATGAACATTATTGCTATGTGGTTAAAAACTATTGGATAGCAGAATTATTCTACAAAAGTGAATCATTGAGGAAATAGAATAGGTTAATTTTATTAGAAAAGTCCGTTTGACGTATTACATTAATCAAAGTGGATTACGTCAAGCTGTTTGGTGCTAAGTAAGACTTTCAGAGGATCATTGGGTATAGGAAGCACATTCCAGGGTAGCAGATGCAATAGCAAATAGATGTCTGCAGGTTTGCTGTGTTCGCTGTGTGCTATAGAAAAGGTGGAGTTTGCTGATCTGGGACGGTTAGGACGTATTGTCTGTCTGTGAACCGTGCATTGCAGGAAGGTGCTTGAAAGGGTCTAGTAGCAAGTTAATAGGAGGTTGACATCTGGAAACGTTGTGCGGATCAAATAAAATGTGGGTAGTTTCGTATTAAAATTATAACTAAAAACGAAATAAAGACAATTAAAAAGATGAACTAATTAAGAAAGTATTACTTACTGTGATTTTAATATTGTTGTGTGCCATTGTATAAAGATTGGGTATTTTTCACTTGAATTTCAGATTTGTTTTGCCAGTTGGTTGACAAGTATTGTGACTTATGCAAATGAGATTAAAATATTAGAATATTAATTTTTCAGAAATCAATTAACTACATATAAGAATTCATTTTTCAGAAGCTATTTATTTCTAATAATAATTATTGTAACTTAAAAACAGATTAATATCAATAGGTATACTTGAAAGTTCAGTTCAATATATATAATCTGTAACCATTTATACTGTTTACACAGTGTCGGAGTGCCGGGCGCACCGCGCCACTGAAGGTGTGTGCATTTTTAAATTCGGCGGAGGTAGGTACTTGAGGTAGTGGAGCCTGTCTGGATAGAATACTACGCCCGTTCTTCAGATGGTCACCCAACCAAGTACTGACAAGCAGACTGGCGCTTAACTTTTACAAGTGCCGTGAGATGTGTAACACCACTCAGCCGTACTGCCGGCATGTGATGTACATATGTACATAATATTACACAAAACCTTACAACTTTCGTCAATTTCAAGTTGGAGTAGCTTCCGTAACAAGCGCAATGTAGAGTTACTGCTGTTTTTTCCTTCAAAATGCACTAATTTTTCACATACACAGTCGTGTTCATGAAAGTATAGTACAGTATTTGTGCTTTGTGAATATAAATTAATTACACAAAGTTCAAAAAAGTGTTGTATATACAAATATTTTGAAAGTATACATCTGGGTCTACCTAGTTGATGATACAGTATGAGCCTTAGTTGAGTAATAACACAACCACCAATAAATTTACAACTATCTCTGTACAACACATTTTTAAACACGAATGTACATGCATACATACATAATCTATAACCCCTTATACCGTTTACACAGTATATGTTGTGAACATCTAGTTCTACTCAGTATAACAAAAATCCGGTGTGCAAACATGCCCCATAATCAGGAAACAGACATATATTGAAACGGTATTGAGCCCGCTACTCAACCCTGCTTGCAGCACAACAAATAAGTAAAACAAGTCAGATAGCACAGAGTTGGGGTAGTTCATGCAACTGTAAGATTGAACGTAAATTTCAATCCGTAATTACATTTGCAAAGAAATGCTGGTAGTAATGAATTGAATTGAATAGAACAGGCAAAGAGCAGAGTTCGTTTTTCATAGATTGGAATCCATAATCCTAAATTAGCCAAAAATAAGAGGTTGTGCAAAGTTAAAGCCGAACCAAAATAAATTGAACTGTCAGAGAAAGGTTTAGAATATGTGCGTGTTTATTGAAGCGTAGATGTCAGAATAATTAAATAGGATATGTTTATGACCACTTTAAATAAAGGTAATTGAAGCAGAATATGATAATACGTTGCAACGAGCATAAACCAAACAGAACAGGGCAATTATAATTATGGGACAGCAATATTCGAAAATTTGGAGAAAAGCGAACAGTTAAGAAAATTACAAGTAATGGACACAGCAGGATGTGATCCTCTTGATCTTCCAACTGTTGTTCCTTATCCGGTAGACTCTCATACAATACTTCTCTGTTTAGAATTCTAGGTGTGGCTGTTGCTAACTTCGAAGTAGACGGTCCTGAAATGGCAATGTCTAAAGTGAAGCTCGTACGGAGGTATTGCCATTTCTCGGACGGGGTAGGGCAGATGGTGTGGACACTCGCCGTTTTGATGGTTCTCACCAGAAGTTCTACCTTCTTGCAGTACTGTTTGACCACATTCTTGCTTGATGGTTATTAGCAATTAGGTGAGTGGTTGAGAAATTGACTTACATTGTTCGGCAAGAGCCGTCCACGATTCGGCGATATCTGCTTTTAAAGTTTCATATTTCCGCCTTATAGCTTTTCTCGCTTTAATAAGGTCACTTACTAACCGTTTGTCCATGTTGATATTACGCTCGTTGTTCGTACACTACTAATTCTACACCATTGGCTTATCTCTATATAGTAAAATAACTGTTGAACCCTTTTTGATAACGCCCAGCGTTGATTTCGTTTTCTTTGTCGAGAACCAAAAACCGATTATCCTTGTTCCAACAGAAAGAATATTCTTGGGTTTTACAATACTGCCATGAGTATTCTAAATATTGGAGAACGAATCCTCGTCGACAACTCCATCGTTAGTAATCAGTTGCATACACATCAACCGTATACAAGCCGTTTTCACTATAATGATAAAATTAGAATTCCAAGTCCCGAAGATATGTCAACTCTACCAAGTTTGAGCTGTCTTTAGATATAGAGCAAATTAAGGAAGGAAAATCGTGCAAGAGCCGCAGTACCACGACAATTTCTTTCGCTAAGCATACCTCTCACATGTCCACTTCCTTCAATTTTATTATATTCGTTGTCTTAATCAATTGGAATACCATCCTCTTCCTTCCTATGTTCACCACTGACCAATTAATGTCAGGGCTATAGAAGTAGTTGGCAATCGCTCCTTGCATCTTGTCTTGGTCTTGAACATCGGCTTGATCTTGATGTCGTCTTGAAGGTAGGCTTGGCCTTGAACTCAAGGCCAAGTGGTAGGGGGTGGTTCCAGAATGGTCGACTCTACTCTACTTATAGGATTTCGACTAACTATACTGGACTATATACGGATGAGAAATTTGGACGATTATTAAAAGGCAAGTAAGAAGGATTGACACAGTTGAAATGAGATTTTACGGTCCACTGCTGGCTACACAATATTGGACCAGAAACACAATAGCCAAATTAGACAAGAATTATATCTTTAATCTAAATAAAAAAATAAAACAATACAGTACCAATTGGCATGAACATCTCAATAAGATGGACGACCCTCGTCTAACGAAACAACTGCTTCATTACCAGCCTGCAGGCATAAGTTCGCGGTCGATGTATCGATGTCACCTTCTTGTAAAACAAAAGTATAGTTTTAAATTGAACCATGCATGTCGCAGATGCTCGCAGTCGCTTATCCTGTCCACTTGCAACGAAGTCTAGCACGAAGTAGATGTCGAAAAAAAGTTTGTTTTCCATCCTAGCTTATTTGCTTCTAATAATTTTCAGAGTGTAAAAAAGCACGAAAAGTGCCTTTATCACTTTTATTCCCGTATTCCCCAACGTCAATTGAAATAAATCTATAGTAATCATCAACTACTCCCTGTAGAACTATGAAGAAAAAAATGTAGTTAAGAAACATAGAATCTGAGTAGGATGGACAGTGGACACTTAATCCGAACATGTTTCCCATCCAATGCTTTGATGCAATTTGGAAAATACCCAACCTTTTCGTATTTTTTAGCAACCCTTATAAAGTCTGATATTGTAGGTTGTTTTATGGGAATGCGTTGGAATGTTTTCCAGAGAACTTCACGTACTTGTTTAATAATTTTCCCAACTGTAGAAATTCCTATTCGAAATGAAATAACTAAGGTTTTGAAACTGCATCTTGGAAGACAGTGAACATCGAACAGGAAATCCTGCTGCCGATGACTTTGGTAAAGTCTACACATTACCCTTTTTCTGTGACGTCAAAATAACATAACATAGTGTTTAAAACGTATGTCTTATATTGCATTGAAATTCAAAAAGATCAATTAGATCGCAGGTAGTAGACTTTAGAAAAACTTAGATATATACGTACCCTTTAATGTAAGGGATGCTCTATGTAGCACATTATTCAAACCAAGACATCCTTGACTTATGTAATCCGACGTTTCTCCTCTTCGAAGAAGTCCCTTACGCTTAAAATAAGATTTTAGGCTTGCTCGCTTGCTTGTTATTGCGCGTTATTTTACTGTCATTTTGGACAAATATCGCATTGACAGTATTATAAAACAAGCCATAATTAAAGCAGACCTGACCAAAAACTGCAGATTTTTTGTTACGTCCAGTTCCTTATAGTTAAATAAAGAGAGAAAATTGTTCTTCACAGCAAAAGGGTAATGTGTAGACCTTAGTCAGTAACCATATTTTAAAAAGCTGCTCTTCCTTCAGAGTCAATTCATAACTCGTGAAACTTTTAGTAATTTTATAGACATTAGAAACGATGAAACGTCAATCCTATCGGTAACTGTGTTCAAAGTAATGACAAACGCTTAACGACCTTCACACCTGCCTCAACAAATAATGTAATAAGTTTTTCTTCTGACTTTGAGCTTGCATTCAGAGCTTCAACACCCATAGCTTCTCCAACTTTATCACAAAAAATTAATAACCCCCCCCCCCCCCCTCCAAGCTGAAACTGGGAAACAAATGCTTGACCTGCGGAAAAACAGGCTTGCCCCCAAAATGAATAAAGCATTTTACGATCGCAACCACAGAGATATAGAATTTCTAATTCTCTCCTTTTTTATGTAAAGAGGTTTATTTTTCGAATGAAAGTGCAAGAAAAACTATTTGAACTTGCATTTCCTCAACAGCAATCAGCTGAGCACAGGGCCTTATATGCACCTCAATTCAATTGTATTGGTTGAAATGAAAATTATTCTAACCCAGCTCAACAGATTATAAATGCGTTGAAATGTATTATGATTTATTCTCATATGCTCATGGACTCTGTTCGGATGGCGCTTCAGTTTCTTAAATAGATGATGGCGTTCACCCAAATCCTGTATTTTTTATTGGTAGGGGAGCACTATAATGGCGATTTGAATAATTTGAAAGTAACCACCAGTTTGTACTTGAAGACACGGTATCACTACATTCGCTATCGCATTAGTACATTTCACTATTTTTACATAAACACGTTAATACAAAGAAACACAGCATAGAACACTGAAAGGATAATCATCTTTAGTATGTTCTCTCTTCAGCAACCTAAATAGCGACCTCCACCGCGAGCAACGAGGCATCTTCGACATGTACTAACCCTAAGAAGAAAGGTTGAACGACATAAAAACCCTGGAAAGACCAGCTTTAATCTGTGGGATCAGAACAAACCAAAAAGATTAATCCCTGACACTGATGATGGCCAATGAACATTTTTACTATTTATAGTAAGATAAACCTTGTCGGTTTTGTGTAGAGAAGTGAAGCTAAGTTATTGAAATTGTAAATACATATTTATTTATTTTTGCAAATCTTAGTTTTTGACCTTTTGGCGTATCAGAATACATAATAGTTATTTGTACAACTAGTTTTGAAAGTCACACATACGAGGACGAAGCGATACGATACATGAAATCAAAATTACGCGCCGACATGACGACTTTGGTCCACTGAAAATAATAATTTTAGTCCCATTTCAATTTATAATAGATCAAATTACAGGTATTTTCAAGTTTTACATGTTTTATAATAGCTATTTTTTCGCTAATTACGAGTATTACGAGAAACGAAAAACAAACGTAGACGCACGGGAAAAAATCTCGACCCCTTCACGCTTTCGATCTCGATTAAGATTGCTTTTATGTGGTAAAGTAACCAACATAAATTGCAGGCACAAAAAATACTAGAAAAATGTCTACTTTATCTTCATCATTTGCGAAAAAATCAAATGCACCTTTTTTAAGATGGCGGAAATAGCACATAGGAAATATTGGTCAACAACTTAAAGTTAAGCTTTCCTAAATTCCCCCAATACCTCAAAAAAGGAATCTCAAGTTTCTATTCACTTTCAAGCAAAGGTCTTCTTTTTGTACATCGTTACTGGACTATAAAGTTGCAAGAAAGACCACTTTACCTACAATCATCACACCTCATAATAATGGACAACACTACATGCCGTGTTAAACCGTCAAAAGTACCAAAAGCTTCATTCAACAGTGTTTGCGCCCCACCCTTTATATAGTCTGAGGGCCGTGGTAGCAGCGTAGAGTACACAACTGCTTGTCAATGCGAAAGGTTGTGCTGCGGCACGGAGCTAGATGTACTAGCATTTAATATGTGTTGTATTTGTTCTGAATTGAATTAAAGGCATTTAAAGTAGTGAAGTGTTTTACTCCAACATCATTTAATGCGATTCCTGGCGATGGAAGCAGCAGATAATACAGTCCACTAATTAAGAAACTCATATTAACCTACGAGCTCGCACAAACAGTTTACTATTTTCGGGTTTTTGTAAAAAAACTTCCCATTACTTTTAATAGGGCTATTATCACAGAAAATAATTACGTATTATGCCTATTGGTTGTGTTTTATACTTCCCCCGTCTGAAAGACGAACTAAGGTTTTCTCAATTCCGTCTGTCTGTCTGTCTGTCTGTCGGAGGAAGACAATACTTTGCGTCTAAAAGTAAATAATTGGAATAACTCGGTCATTTTCAGTTTTAGGCCCGCACCTTATATGAACTTTTATGTTTAGATCACGAATTGCAATCGTTTTATATAAAAATATACAGGATGTTCTATTTAACAAAAGTAAACTTTTCCAAATTTCTCGAGAAGGCGATGTTCAATTGTTTTTCTGTTTTCGCCATTCTAATCAACAGAAAAAATGCCACTAGTTTGCTAATTTAATTGATATCGTACGTCCAATAATAAAGAAGTTAGCAATAGTGCATACTTCGTTTAAAACAGGCTGTATACCTGGAATGAAACCGGTACAATTTCATACAAATATATACAGGATGAGCACCTTAAAAAAATAAAATTTTGTTTATATTTGCGGTAAGTGGGAAATAGATTAAAGCAGTAATTTGCACATACATCAGGCCTTACACTTGACGAAAATATAACCCAACAAATAAGGTTGCAAAAAATTCAAATGTCTGCACAATAATACCATTTGCTTAAATACAACCTCACGTCGCACACATCAGCGTGTTTATTTTTCATTCAACTTAGTAATAGATACAAATAATAATTTTTAGATAGTGCAGGATTTATTCTTACCAAAAATTGGAGCGAATAAATTTTTTACAATACAAAAACGAAGCACAAATTGTTACTAAATATAGCTGCGACGCAGAAATTACAGAAGCCGGTCCTCCGTGGCTCAGGTAGAAATTGCGCGTTTCTTTAGGATATCGTACTAAACGTTCGGGCTGCACACGCTGTCCGCCTGCCGTTCGAATTCGACCACCGGTAACGTTTTTTTTATTTGAACATTTATTTAATTTATTAGAAACGTGAAGATATTTTTACTCCTAACTTAATTTGATTTTTAAAATTATTTATTGTCGCAATGACGAGGGAAGTTTTGGGTAAAACCTTGAACAGATTTTTAAAACTACGAACACAAGTACATTTCATTTAATACGGTATGAACCCGCCTTACTGAGTGGGCCCTCACGCTCCGTTTAAACACGCCCTTACAAATCGATTATCCGAGTTCGGCGCTCTATGAAAGTTCGGATAACATTCGTGGCAGGAACATCTGAGCGCATCTTACCCGAACACGCAAAAGATTTGAAAATATATTTTTGAAACTTTTCTTTGCTGCTTATCTCTAGTGTCTTAAACTAATTCTGCCAACTGGATCCCATCTGAACTGTAATTTAGTAAAAATCCATTTTATACCAAGCAGTGCTAGACTGCAAAAGACGTAAGCAGTACTAAAAAAATTTGATTGGTTACACCTATCGCAAAAGTCAATCCGGAGACACATTACGTATATCGAAGTTCGAGTTAAACGTCCGTAAATGTTCTCTGGTGTTTAATATCGCCTTGTTTACACGCTTCTAATTAGCTATAAACATTAATTGCTGCTCATTATAACAATATAAATATATTGAAACGGATAAGATCAAAATAGACTACATAGTTAATATATTTCCATTTTATGAAAAACGGATAAAATTATAATCGCCTAATGCTTTTGACCTTAACAGCAGACTGTGTTGTTAAGTGCAAATCGGGTCGAAGCGTCAGTTGGTTCTGTAAAGTTAAATAGAAATGTTGTTCTTAGGAGCTCTATGTCTGTTGGCCCTATCAGGCTACGTTGGCTGTAAGTTTTTTTTTATAAAGATAAATCGTAGAGGCTGTTAGCGTAAATCGTGGTCGTAATGAAAGATATTTGTAGCCGAATGCGCAGGTGGTTGCAAAGAACCTACCTTGCTCTATAAAGATTTGGACTGCAAGCCCAAGTTCGCATCTACGGATGATTGCTGCCCTTCCGAATTTGATTGTTCACACATTTGGTCCAAAGCTGCAGCAAACGAGGAAAAATGCTACTTCCATGGAAAAGCATATGATATCGGTGAACATATAAGTGATAACGAAATATATGGAAACTGCAAAGTTGGATGCACGTGCAGAAGGAAGAATTCCGGCAAGTACGTCATGTTAAAAAAAATTAGGCGCGATTTAAAATTTGATATTTGTATAGCATGTACTCTAAATCTGACTTTTTGATAAGAACTGAGGAGTGCAAGAAATTCCAAATTATAAAGAGTTTTTAAAGATATGTTAGCAGTCTAAAAATTGCAACATTGGGTGCATGTGCAGAAGAACAGTGTATCGTGTTGATTTGATTAAATGCGTTTCGAGGAGTAATATTAGAAATATTGACTACAATAATTCGATTTGAACATTAATTTTAATGTATATTGGAAAGTTACTATGCGACACTCATACATCAAATTAGAAACACTTTCTATTGGTCGAATTGGTAAACAGCTCAAAGGAAAGCTAATTAGTAGTCTTATTCAAAATTTAAAAATATTCAGCATGTAACTTCTTTGGCGTCCCCTTATCTAAATATATGTATAATCTATCACACCACGTATGCAGGTCAGATATAAAACCGAGTAATTGTTGATTTTAAGAATTAGAAAATTAAATATGTTCGTCGTGGAGCTATTTTGTCCAGTGATTTTAGAGAACAATTTGATAACATTAAAAATAAAATTTGTATTCTCTCAAAACAATTTTAGATCTTTTCTTGCAACTCTATGAGGATTAAATATTTGAGTTAATGAGTGAGGAAGTAAACTAAAAATATAAATACCTATGCAGCTGCTGGGATTTTTTCAGTATATTCTAGCTAAGGAAAATTTTTTATTACTAGTTCTATCAAAATATTATTGCGGTAGAAAGTTGGGTCTACAAAAGTTGGCATAACGCGCAGTATAGATCAAGAAAGTCAGAATCAAGTAAGGCTGAAAGCACGAGAAGACCTTTTAAATATAGCCTCCAGTCAAATAATTGCCTTTTAACCGTTTTTTAACGTTCACATATGAATTACAATTTTCAGCAAATAGAAAACGTATTCCCATGGTTTTTTTAGCTATGGCATTTAATACCATTTAAAAATTTCAAATATAGTTCTGATTAAAAGTATTAAACCGTAATAGTGCAAAACGACCCTAACAGATATTATTTATAACCAAAATTTAATATTTTTAACTTTTATGACTAGTTGGATACAAAGGTGTTACTCTTTTGGTGAAAATGATTTTGATAGATATCATAATATTTTTCAATTCTTTGGTTTGTAAAGTTGTCCTCTATCTTGAAAAGGCCAGCACTTTATTCTCATCCTTGTTCTGGTTTGTTTGTTTCACTTTTTGATCGGTGTAGTATACTTTTTATTCTATTCTATTCTATTATATTAATAATTTCATGAATCTATTCTCCGTTTTTATCTGATACTTTCACATAATGGGAGTTGACTATCGGTTTTTAACTATGTTAGTAGTTAATCTAAAAGTTCCAGAAAGCCATGTTTAAGCTACTATTTTATATTTATTAACCAAGATATCTTGTTTCAAGGGAAGTATGCCCCTTTCCGTTAACTTCTCTTTGCATAATAACTCTTAAAAGTTCATTTACTCCTGTTAATTTTCAGATATAGATAATCTTTACACCTTCAAATTCCCTCGCCCGAGACCCCTGAAGTAATGCGAATGGGAGGGGAGGGGGGGCAATGGTAGAGCTTAGGCGCACAAAAAAATAAAGAATGGCCTTTCTACCTTCGTAAATCATTTAAGAAAACTTTTACTTTTATTTTTTTAAAACGAGATTACTGCATTTATAACTCACTAGAATATAGAACTATCCATATCTCTTTAATTAAATTTGTAGCTATAGTTACATTAAGTGAACTAAATACTTCTGGTCAACAAAGAAGATCTTCTTTTTAGTTTAGCTGCTTCCCATTTTGTGTATACAGGGTGGTACGGTTATCATTACCCAGCATATATCTCCTGAAATACGTAACATCTATAAGCATTTCAGGGGGAAGTTTTTTAACTTTATCTGCTCTACAAGTATGAGGGATTAAATATTTACTGTATTTGAGCAATACTATGTAACTTTGGTTTTTTAGATAGAATATAATAGAATTTCAACAGTAGACTGTGATTATTGCTTATTTTCTGTATAAATTAACACATTGAAGATATTTTGGTACGTAAATTTAAAAATAAAATTTAATAAGAAATCTGCTTTTCTTAGTAAATGTTCGAATTGTCTACCATTACGTTCTAAACATTTATTAGTTCAAACGGTTAAGTCTCTTCTAACAGCTTGCATCATTACCGAGGTAGATAGCCAGCAAACTGCTTTTATTTTTGCGATTAGCTCTTGAAGTTTTCGAGAATGGGTAGTATACACTTGATTTTTTTACAAGAACCGTCGAGAACTGACAGGTTAGATGATCAGGGAAGCCACAACATCGGTCCCCTAGTACCGATCCAATTCTGACAGAACCCATTACTTAAATAAGTTATAACATTAATACCATTACGTGGTGGAGCACCATCGTGCTGAAACCACAAGTTTTGCCTGACAGCTAGAGAAATATCATCTAAGAAGTCTTGAAAAGGATTTCGTATACACATTAAATATCTGTTATCGGTTAAAGTACCGTTAAACAAATAGCGACCTAATAAGGGGTCACCCACTACACCTATCCACACATTCATTAAAAATCGTACTTGGGGACGGGTTTCGACAATTTGCAAAGGATTTCTATTCTTATAATAATGTGCATTTTTCTGCTAAATATTCGGTTTTTTATGAAAGTGAAATTCATCAGTCCAAATTATAATATTTAAAAATTAACTTCCTACATTTAATATCAACCCACAAAAACCAATTTGATAGTTGGAGTCATAAGGATGGAACGTTTTAACCAAGTGCATCTTAAAGGCTTTCATTTAATGACGCATCAAAACCTTTAAAACTGGCCTCCTTGAAAAGTTTAATTCAGCTGCAGCTTGTCTAGCTTGTCTCCTCGAATATTGGCTCTAAAGTAGGCCAAAATAACCAACTCACGATTTTCGTAATTTTTTACATGATTTCTAGTGGTAGTTGAAAAGCTACGACTGGACTTTAAAGAAGTTTCTAAATTTTTAAATGTATTTGATATTCGGCTGTCTACGGTCAGGTTTCGATATAAAACTGCAGCTGACGTATATTGTTAGATCTATGAAAATAGCACGACATATTAACTATTTCATTGTTTGAATAATTCATCTCCATTATTTTGCGCAACACATAACTATTAGAAACACAATAATACTGTTACTTATTAAGATGGCAGATAATTGTGAATAAACAATTGAAATACAACAATTGAATTTGTTTGGCAGAAACAATAACAGTTTTCTTCTGAAATTCTATTATTGAAGTTGTTTAGTGCCTTTGAATAGAATATTTCCGTAAAGACAATTTTAAGTAGAGTATTTTTACAAAAATATATGCAGGGTGTTCTATTTGAAAAACCAAAGTTACATAGTACTATTGCTCAAATATACTAGACCGTGAAAAATATTTAATCCCTCATATTTGTAGAGCAAATAGAGTTAACAACTTTTTCCCAAGCAATCTTACGTATTTCAGAAGATATGTACCCTATACAGGGTGGCACCCGGTATAAGCCTCCCTCATGTTTTTCCAATTTTATCGATTTTGTATGACTGACATCTCATCTCATCTAAATTTCTAGATTATTGCTACTTTTCGTTTTTCTCCCAATGGCTTCCACCCTCCATGAATACCTTTCTACTCCATTCCTTTTTTTCCTCCGGCCACATGTACCACTCATTCCAATTTCAATGGAGCTACTCTTCTAATGACATTGTCTAGTTTTGTTTTTTATCTTGTCCATATCTTTGTTTCAATGTGAGGGTTAATATTTTTCTCAGTAGTGCTCTTTGGTAATCTTGTTAATTATTTCTTTTGTGAGGTCCCAGAGCTCTACTCCATACGTTATTTCTGGTAGAATACATGCATTACATAGTTCGGATTTTGAGAATATAGGTATTTTAATAGTTATTGTGTCTTTTAACTTTCTATACGCTGCCTAGCCTGTCGTATTTATTTCTAGATCCTGATTTCCATTTCCAATTGTTTTGTCTAAGGTACACGTAGCTGGAGACTCTCCCTATTTGGCCATTTCCTATTTTAAAGTTTCACTTTCTTCTACATTTGTGGTGCCTTTGTTTTGTTGAAATTTATTTCAAGGCCAATCCTTATTGAAGCTGTATAAATATATTTCAATATATTTGCCAGTTCTTTTATTTTCGCGAAGATTACAATGTCTTCGACAAATCTGCTGTGATGTTGAACCCTCTGTTTCCGTACACATTTGAAGGCATCATATAGCACTAATGTAAATAGTTTAGGTGACTTACTTATTATCGCCTTGCCACACTCCTCGTTGTAGTTCAATCTTGTCGATGTTTTCATGGAGCGTTGTTCGTTTAAATATTTCTTCTATTAGATTTGAGTATCTCTAATCTACTATCTATATTTTTTCCTATAATTTTATGTTTATAATTAAATTTTAATCAATTTAATTGCCCTATTTATTTATTTTTTATATAAAAAAAATTTTCTGCTAGCTCCTGTAGATACACTTGACTGAAAATGAAAGCGGATTCTTTTTATCTAGATTGATTATTCTGAAATTTGATGTTCCTATTTTAATTATGACAATTCTAAACTTCTGTCAAATGGTACGTCAAACCAGCTTTTGAAAAATTCAATCACAAATACTTCATCGTTACATTTGTCATACGACAATCTCAAATGGTAAGCACTCCCTTAATTAAATTAATTCACTTTAATCTTTATTTTCTATCAGTTCTTATTTAATACCTGAATTTATTTACCTTTTATTGAACTTGGTACTCTCCTCTGCTGAATCCAATTCGTCTAACTCTGCAACTGATCACACCATAACCGCTCTACTCAAAACCACGGTGAAGACCTAATCTGACAACCAAACTGCCAAAATGTCTAGAATGAGGATCTGAATTAACACAGAAAATCAGTCCGCCCCATGAATCAGAACACACAGGCCCATCACAGCACAGATCCAAACAGACCCCAGTCGTAGTTGTGTTTCTTTAATATTCAATCCAAATTACTCATTTGAAGTACCAGAGACAAGCCACCAGACATCACTTGACAAGCCCCACAAACATGCTCACTCTGCCAACAACTTTCATGCGATCTTCTTCCCTTGTAAATCGTTCCTTGTTACCCAATTCAATCGATGCAAATATAAAATATAAGCTTACCATAAACTTTATTCAGTATTCCTCTTCCTTTTATTTGCTTTTATAGATTATAACTGTTTTAGTTTAGTATTACTACATTCTTTATCTTCCTCCATATAGTCTGCATACTTTTTATTCATTTAATATTTTATTTTTTTCCTTTTACACCACGCTAATTTTATCTTAAACTCCAACCCTTCCATACACCAAACATGTTTTTTAAAAACTTTTTAAAAGAGTTTATTTATTAATTTCTAATTACAAAATTCGGTTACATGCTTTTCGTTTAAAAATTTTCTATATCAATAAATACATCTCCTTAGCGATTTTTGCTTATTTTTTCCATCCAACACACTATAAAAACTTTATTATTTGATTAATACCTACTATTTTCCATATTATATTTCCAAAAAGTATTTGTCATCAATTTCCAATTTCATTTTACATATTAAATTAAGTTAGAATCTTTCTGTTTCTCAATAAGCTTCATTTTATTAAATTATAAATCCTATTTCCTTTCTTTACTAAATGCATCTTCATAATTTTAATACCCAATTCACATCTAAATTCAACCCCATTATTTTCAATTACTGTTTTCTTAATTTGTTGAGACCTCTGTACCAATATCATAACAATATAGATTATAGACAAATAACATAGTATATATTAATTTAATTTCTTCTGTTTGTCAATAAGCGTAATTTATTTTACTTGGATATCTTAATTGCCAGTTTCAATAAACCAAACATAATGATGTTGATTATTTTATCTGTTATTCTGATTATTTCTGGGTTTTTTTACTATTGCTCAACAGTAGTTGATGTAAACAAAGGAAACATTTATTTAAACACAGCAGCATGTAATGTTTATATTTAATAACAACCATTAAAATAATTTCTTTATAAAAAGGTGTCGTGTCACATAAAATGTTTAGATTGAAATCTTCTGTTACTGTATTGGGGTTGGCAGATGAATACACATTTTCAAATGGCTATTTTTCAATGGATTAGTTGGATGTGGAATACTTATTATATTCCCATTTAAACTTGAAGTATTCAAATCGAACCTAAACTGCACTTGTTCAAATCCGAAAAAAGTTTTTGTATAGGTACAGTTGCGGCCAATAAAAAATGGGACAACTCTTATAACATATTTTTGTCTAATTTTAGCTGCTTGAATATGTTCTATTAATATGTCATATTGCAACATTGAATATTTGACATTTCCCAAACAATTCCAAATTAAAAACAATACGACAAAGTAATTTAGCCGCATATAAATGCAGTGACGATGTGACGAAAGATGGAATAATCGCAAAAATAGACGTTACTATCCCATTTTTTTTTGGCCGCAACTGTACCTAACTTGTGCAAATAAATGTAGAGACACATTTCAGTGCCAATGACTGACTGCGATGTCAAAGCATCCGGCTTGCTTCGAAGCGAATTTAAAATTAATATAAAACTGCAAAAATCCATATCAATAATGCTTGCTTCCTTAATTGTATTCTTCATGCCTGCATCTAAATGATTCTTCTAACACATATATCATTTTGTCTTCAGATTTTGTTACTATGAGTAAATTCAGACCTAGGTAATTCTTCAGTTATCGCACCATAAAAGCGTAAAGTCAATCTGAATTTGTCACGCTAATACAGCAGCCGCAATTGTAGTAAAAAATCGTAAAGTGCAATACCACTAATATGTACATAGTGGCGCAATAATTTCACTATAATATGTCTTGCAAACATACGCTGCGTTTCTAAAAAACTAACATTCAAGGACTTAAAAAATAGAATTTGTAATTTTTGAAAATTTTTAACAAATGCTTAAAAATTAAAAATGAAATTTTTGACTTATTATAAGATCACTGTAAAAGGAAGTTGTGTAAGTGTATCACACCAGATTTTTTAAATTATGTTGTTCTTGTTGATTACAAAGAGCAATGTGCTTGAGACTGACGCCAAGCTTTACCCCTTTTTATATTGAGAATGCTTTGGATACTTTCTGTTTATTTTTCCCCTTCAAACTTTTCACCAGTTGTAGATAGATATTCCGATTCATACGTGCAATTTCGATCTTTTACTGGGTCATCGGAATCTTTATATCGCTTTCAGAAGAATGTGACATATTGAGAAAAATAAATCTGTTTTGTGTATTACAAAAGATATACAAGTACATACTTACTGTTGGATTTTCCAACACTGAACTATTAGCTTTAAGAATCTGAACAGCAGTAAATTACCGCTATTGGTAATGCCATTCATAGTATTTATTCGGGTAGCCTGCAAGAACCGTAACAGGAATAAGTAATTTAGAGAGTCAATTATTCTTTCAGAATTAGTATTTTATTATAGAGAACCTCAAATTATTAAATATTACTCACAAATCCTGGAACAGATCGTAATCGTGCACTATATTTTGACTTACAGTGTCAGTAGTACGTAAAGTACTAATCTATAAGAGAATGTACAAAAACTACAGATATCACTTTACTTACCAGCGATAAGTGATGCTCTTTGCAACCTTTTAAAGTTAGACCAAGTATTTGTTTCGGTCTGCTATTCATTCTTCTTATTTTACTATCCCAGACAAATTAGTAACATCAGTTTCCGTTTGAACACAAAAGAAGGAAGTTCAGGGAACACAAATTTACGGTGAAGACAAGGTTCAAACATAATTTGGCAACATAGAACAAGTGGCTTTTGGATTCCTTTTACAAAAACTAGATTCCACACCTTAGATGTAAGTTGCAGCTTTGCGGTGGGAGATAGCGCACTTTTCGATGCAAGTTAGTTTCATTTTGTAAAATAGTAAATCTCATTTCTCAGTTTTAGTAACTCAATAAATGTGGATGTACAAATCGGTTTATTGCATGAGGGGGTCCAATTGGGAGTTTTTTTTTTGGTGATGCAGCAGTCTAACATTCGTTCTCCATTATTGTTTATATCTTCATCTATTCCATCTGTTTTCATATTCCATATCCCAGTTTATTATCGTTTATTATGTGAGCACTGCAGTCTCCAATTATAATCAGATGGCGATTTTTATTTTATTGTATATTTGTCGTGTGCTGTTCAAACTAACGTTTGGCCATAAAATAGAGAATTGTGTGAACTTTCACGGAAATTAATTAAACCGCAATACTAGTTCATAATATGTAATATCTAAGCTAAATTTACTCAAAGTTCAGCATTGGTGTTAGATCACTAGATCAAGTTGCAATGCATTATTTCCAAGCCAGGAGTTTTTGCAGACGTTGGTTTTCAACGTACGTCAAGTAAATCACTAGGTCACCATATCGACTAGAGTAAGCAAAAAATGACACACAAGTCTGTATATCAGCAGTGTATTTTGATGTGAATCTTTAATACATTCTCTAGCATTAATGTGGATTCATTTGTAAACTGACGTAGGCTACAAATGTATTAAGGGGTAGTTAGGCATGGCTACTCCATTACCATCTTACTTTACAACCCTTCATTTCGTCATCAAGTTTCAACCTCTTCAGTAAACCGACCTGGTCGTGTAACTCTACAAATTACATTTCTGACGTGCATCTTGAAAAAGTGCCAGAAGTCGAAGAAATTACACAAATTCATGAAAGACCGAAAGACATTGGTCCTTCGAGCCGGATGCAAGAGGCACCGCAGACATGCGCTGTAATTTATCGAAGAATTGATGTTTATCGTTGCTCTTTTGTTACCTTTATTTTCATTTCGATACGGATAATATTCCTACTTCTTTTGTGGTTCTGTCTTCTATTGAGGTTCCAGCATACCTAAGAGTATAACCTTGATCCATCCTTCATGCATGTATTTTATCTGTATCTTTTCGTTCAACTACTTTCAACCCATTTCTCTGTTAATGAAATTATCCCAGGTTCTCAATCTTCTCCTGTTTTTTGCCAGTTGTCTCTGTTCAAGTAGTCCAGGTTCTAACCTTTGACAGTCTCTCCGAATCTATTCACCCGTTTCGTGTGGGGATTGGCTCAGCTATAATGGCTTTGCTACCTAGCAACAACACTGACCTGAGGCACACCTCTGCTTGTATGAATGTTCACAGGTCTCCTCGTCATGTCGCCTAGATTTGTTTCCTCTTCCGCCGAACGAGGAGTATGGTATCCCGAGAAAGATAAACTACCTCGGAACTTTGTCAACATATGCAGTTGCATTAAAATTTTACATTTTACTAAGGAATAATTAAATAAACTTGCGTTCTGATTCACAGCAAACAACATGTTTTGTATATCCCTTTTTTACGGAAACTTTAAAATAATCTAAAATGAGAACCACGTCCACTGACATTTTTCACATTACATGATATTCCAAAATATTTTTGCATTCCGTATCACTACCTCGGTTTGACAGAATATTTTTCTTTTAATGAAAGAATTTTTCTCTTCCCTAATACTACAAAAATTAATTGCTAAATCAAATAGTAAATCTATATGAAAATGAAAAAAAGTTAATAATAATTAATATTAAAGTTAAAGACTATTACTTACATGTGACTTTATACGTTGCACTATACACCAAAATATTATTACCTATTTAAACGACAGTTTGATTAATGTACTAGATTTTTTTTAAATACTAGAAAAAGATCCCGTAAGAATTTCATTACAAACGACCGTGTTCATTGTTTTAGGATGGGTTTCACGTGTGCTATTCTCGACTGTCCCGAATGGCTCGGTCGTAGAGCTAAACCAGGATGTCACTTAACATATGAGCTTGATAAATGTTGTAGCATTGGTGAAGCATGTCGTAAGTACCTACCCTTAAAGGTTTGTTAATTCTTATGATTATGTTATTATTTTTGCAGCTCCGTTTTCTGCAACATGCGAAGTCGATGGCAAGACTTACCACGAAGGACAGACATTTGCAATCCCAAACCAAAAGTGCTCAAAGTGCGTATGTCAAAAGGGATGGGAAGAAAAATTCGAAGCTCCGTTTTGCAAGAAAACTGGTTGTGTGGAAGAAGTCAGTCAACAAAAAGAAGTGTACGGTTTCTGTGCTCCATCATACATTACGAAAGACGAATGTTGTCCTTATAACTGGATTTGTCGTATGTATTTTTCTAAAGGCTGTTGACATGTTTAACATTGAACCTTTTCAGCTGAGAACGATGATAAAATTGTAACCAAATCTGCGCCTAGCAATGCGGGTAAGTACGAATTTTAATCTTATTACAAATATTTTATTTCACACATTTTAAGATTTAAAATGCAAGTTCGGGGATAAGACCTTGAATGTTGGAGATAAATTTGAGAGGACTCATGGAGAAAAAGGAAAAATTGCTTGTGAATGTCGTATTCCCCCATACTTAACCTGCATTCAGAACTATGACTATCCTGCATACGCACCTGAATATTAGATTTTATGGAAACGTTATAAAACTACTATACGTTGTTAATAAAAAAACATGCATTGCCCCACAGTTTATTCAGTTTTTCGTTTTTCAGTTACTAATAGATGTTGCTTTTCAGGTTTGCCCGTCAATATTATGTTAATGCAGGTTAGGGAAAGATATATCTGATGGCTAATACCCATTATTTAGACATTATGGAGAATTAGCATAGACCGCTCTTAATCTATTGCTATTGTTCATTATTGAACAAAAACTATGCTTCTTTATAGTGTCATATTTTTCTATAGCAGTGGAAAGCCAACTACGTAAGTAAATAAGTAAAGAAAGAAATATTCCCCTAATTTTAATAATTATCTTTCTTTTATGGCTACATGTTTACATACCTTACTTCTGATAAAAAACAACTTACAATACTAAAGTAATGAAAACTTATGAAGATATACTGAGTAAATACATTGATTTAAATGTTTATACAAGGAATATGCTTAGGACACATTTTCCATAATTTGTATATTATGTACATACGACTTTTCAAATACTACAATACATAGATTTGTATTAGCTGAGCCACTGAAGTTATTTGAATCACAAATGTAGATTTAGTTGCACAGGCCAGTAGGGTCGAGGTAAGTAAACCAATTAAGGGTCAAAAAGAAGTGCCGAGGTGCAAATTATGTTCTTTAAGTAAAAAAATAGTGAAACTAAGTTTTTTAACCAACCCTAGGTTATGTAGAAGTTTTCTGTTACCTCAATAACAGCAAAAAGTCGTAAAACAATGGATTACTTCACTGCCGATTTCTCGTATTTTAATGACGATTTTCACGTTCTTCACAGGCGATTTCAAGCAAATATTTCTTAATTAAACAGCCAATAAATTTAAATGACAGTTGTGTGGCTCTATGCAACGGATACTTATCAGATGAATGTTTACGAATTGCAAGACAGCGCCTATAAGTGGAGAGGTCCCAGCGTAAGTGAGACAGACAACCAACTCTTCTACGTACTTGGTGAGCTGTGCGCAAGCGTCGTCCGCGAGGTGGGAAAGTGAACCTTACGGTCAAGTTTAAAATTCGCTTCTAAAGGCGGCTTAGAATTCTCAGGCATGCGCACGAGACGCGTAGTACACAGAGAGAGACTATGTCGGCGCCGTAATGTTTTCGGTCGTTCCCTGACCCTACTAGCAATATAGAATAAATAAATATATGCTCAAAACCTAACCTTCTAATCTCGAATTTGACATAGACTTACAGTGCCACCAACATATTATTCATACGTTTGAATTTCCACAGCCAGCTGAGGATCACTTCTTTTTTAACTCTCTATAGTAACAAGCGGATAGGATTTGGGATAAGGCGCCATACGCTACCGAAAGCAAATTCATAGTTACTTGGCGTGGCATCGTTTATAGCTACGTTGTATTCCCCCCCTTAGGGCTCTTGCCAGTATAGCAGTTGCCCCATAAATTATAAGCAGCTGTGTACTAACTTCGAGATGTCTAGAAAACTATTAGTAAAAAACCCATTTGGTTCAAATTTAATAAATAATTTCATATTACTTAAGCATGAAAGTCTTATTTACATCCAAAATATATTTTCAATTTACCTTCGGTAACGTTTAATTAATTAAACGAGTTTCAACTGTAATATTATTGTTCTTATATCTACTCGTATTATCAATATTTGTATATTATTTGGTTTTTGATGTTGGATATATACTGTTATTTATTCTTCGCAATGTAATAAATTGCTGGTACCAAAATTTGGTTTCTTTGTGTTGAAACTCCAATACTTATGATACAGTGAAAGAATATCCTATACTTACTTTTATTTATTTTACTACTGAGAAGTAAGCTCACCAATGAATGTGAGCCATCTAAATGTTTGTATACTTAAAGAAAGTAAGTACATCAATATCGATAAGAACAACATAGGTAAAATTACAACGGAAATATTAAATGAATGGTCTATTAGATTGTTTTACTTGCACTGTTGCATTTTACGGTGTTTATTTAATAACATTTTATTTGACGTCTGTTTGTACCGGCTGACAGTTTTCACAGTGTGTATCTAGTTTCAACACTTTACGATTATTTAATCTGAGAGTTATTAAACAAGTTTTATCAGACTTGATGTGCATTGTGTTTAGTCGGAAGAATACATAATACGTTTTTTATGGGTTATTGACCGTCTATAATGCCGGATTCCATATTTAAAGCTAACAATGAATATAAATTTGTATCCGCATTTTAAATAATTTAAAAAATACATTCCGTACCCAGTTCCCAACTCGTGACCTTACGCTCAGCAGCCCACATTTGTACCATTACACCATCGCGCTCAAAAATTACGAAGCTATACGGTCACTGTTATTATGAACACAAATGGAAAAACACATGAAAAAATCGACCCAAAAGATTTTTAGTTCTTTCTACACACACTGGCATACAAATCATCCTGATACGTTATGTCGTTCTCGAGATGGCGTGTTTACATTCATCTGGTGGGACACCTTCACTAAACTGCATTTTCCTACATTCCTTTAACGCCAAAGCGGTGGCCGTCTTTACAAAAGTTATGCAGTTTTATAAGACCCTTTTTATAAATTTGGTTCGATTGCGATTGATTGAGCGATTGGTGCAAAAATTGAAAATTAGTAAAAATTAGTCGATCCTTAAAGTCCGGATATAAATTAGGCCTCGCTTCAGTTTCTTTTGATTATTATAAGGCATGTGCGTTTTTCACTTAAGCGGGTTGAAACTGTGGTTTGTTAAAGTCTGCACAAACCCGGGAGCTCGACTTGAACGTGGTTTTTTAAGTTATTTTAAAAATTGCCTGCGGAAGGGATACTTTACTACTCCTGTCTGCATTTATTCGTCTACAAGCCAACCCGAGTTACTATTTGGGTCTGCTACTTTGTAACGTTTCGGTCCTAATTAAGCGCTACTAAACCTTAATCTGAAATTAAGAGCGTTTAATCTTCGCGTTTTTGCGTTACAAGAAGCTCAGAGCACCAGCAACCGGAAGTTCGCCGTTATGCGTGATCGCAACGAGGAAGCGTTCGTCGCGCACTTCCATACTTTTGACAAATAATTTTGAAAACTAAAAATCAAATTTTTGGCTAATTGTAAAAGGAATTTGTGTGGGTGCATCACACCAGCTTTTTATTGATATATCGAATTTTTAATTACTTATTATTAACTTCTTATTCTAACGCTTCTCAATAGAAATATATGAAAATTTTTACCAACAAATAATGTCCACTTTCTAAATTTTCTTTTGAAATCTATACAGCGTGTTCCAAAAAAAATGGGACACCGATTAGTCATGGATTTCTTACGTTAGAATAAATCGATTAAACCTAATATACCTTAGTACAAAGTCCCATCAGTAAGAAGTTAAAGTTCAATTTTTAATTTTTTATTTATTTGTTACTTTCCACAAATGTAGAGCTTTGATTTGAATTTTGGTATAAATGCGCACTATTATGTACTGCCCTAACATACAAAATTTCATAAACTAGAGTTGACTGTAATGGTCACTTTACCTATCTTTCAAAACTTTTTTTAGCTCTAACTGCGTTATCTGTAACATTTTTTGAAATTTTAGGTTACTATCTGAAAGAGAATTAAAATACACAAAAATAATGTAGTCTAAGTTCATAAGCGTAAGAGCAACCGTTTACCTTAAAATGCCTATCAAAGGTTTTTGCTCACAAAAACAATGAGTAATGATTGTAATCTAGTAAACAACAAGAAATCAATTAATGACGTTGGTGACATCAGTTTTTTTACTTTTGTGTTTTCGAAAATGCTGCGATATAACGAACCTTTCGGCATTGGAAAAATCGTTATGTAGCGGCAATTTCTTAATCACAAAAGAACAAATTCTTATGCCACTAATGTCATTATTTGATTTATCATTGTTTTTTATTATATGACTATTGTTTTTGTGATCATGGCTACTTGATAATTGCATGTCTTAATGACAACTAAAACTTTTTGATGAGCATTTTAAGGCTTAAGAGGTAAGAGTACATTATTTTTGAGTATTTTATATCTTTTTCAGCGAATAACCTAAAATTTTAAAAAATGTTACAGATAACGAAGTTATAGTTAAAAAAAAATTTCAAGATAGGTAAAGTGCCTCTTACAGTCAAGTCTAATTTATGATTTTTTTTGTTAGTGCAGTACATAATACTAAGTACGTATACCAAAATTTAAATTGATATCTCTACATTTGTAGAAATTAACAAAAAATTTAAAATTTAAAATTTAACTTCAAGGCCCTATAACTTCTTACTTTGTACTAAGGTATATTAGGTTTAATCGATTTATTATACTGTAAGGAATCTATGACTAATCGGTATCTTAGTCTTTTTGGGACACCTTGTATATGCAGTTGCTTTCTTTCTTAGATTTAGTTAACAAACACATCTACTAACTGAGAGAACTATAACAATTAATACTCAAAAAAGTGGGCCTCCTAATATTTTGAAATATTTAAAGTTTGTAGATTTGATTCATTTGTAAATAACATCAATTCAGGATTATAGAGAATAGTTAAGCACTTAAATTCTCCACAACTATAAAAATAAATATTTGAAGCTAGTATAAAATAGGATTATGCGGTATTTGCGAGAGTAAATCATACATTTCAAATCATGTATGGTTTTCTTATCTCATAAATACCAAAATAGCTTTATTGTAGTAGAAGTATTAGAACATCTTAGTATGAATAGATTCTTGCAAAAATTATTACATAAACATTACGTCATAAACACCAATATAACTTTATTAATTGTTTATGGAAATACTTCTTGCAAAAGTTCTTGTAAAAACGATTACCTAATCAACAAGGTAATAAATAGTTCGTTGTATCGTGTGGCCGAACAAATTATTTCAGTTGCAGTTTGTAAGTGTAAATGCATTCATAATCGCCCAACTCAATTTATTTGATCACTCGATCGGCCATCTGCATCACCAAAATCTCGAAATTATTACAATACAATCTAAAGATATTCTTTATTCTACCGAAATCGTTTTAAATGAATTTTTAAAATCGATTGTTTCTAAATTGCCAAAAAAGACTATGCGTGTCACACTCTTTTATTATTTAGGTATGAACAATAAACATTAAAAAATTCAAGAAACACAGGCTTTACTTAAATATTGTTGATGTGTTTTTTTTTATTTTGTCACGAAATTCATTGGTTATTAATTTGCATTTAAAACAGGTATTTAATTGATCCTGCTGCTCCTTTTGTCGTTTTGTGTCTCCTTTCTACGTCAGAATATGTGTTTTAGGTACGTATCCGTTTATTAAAGTGTTAGTTCTCACAATTTTAAATTCTAAGTAGGTAAATATTCAACCCCATTTTTATTTAATAATAGCTAATACTATCGGGCTTGGTTTAAGTTTTTGTTTAATGATATGATTTTGACACTTTTTGTGTCAGTGTCAATTGGTTTAATTTATTACACTATCGTGCTCGCTTTTTCTAAGTGTGTGAATGAATACAAATTTAAAGAAATTTTTCATCAATGGAAAACCGCTCTATTTGCTTGATATAACCATTTTTAATTTGATAAGTGAAACTAAATGAACGTGTGTCTTAGCATTAGTAATTTGCTTAAATTTGTACATGAAGTGAGAAAATTATTTTTATTTGTTTCTCACTTGTAAACATCAGTTTATCAAGTCAGTGTATTCACCTTTAAAATGTTTCTTAACTGGCTAGCCAGTAATTTTATTTACTGGCTAGCCAGTATAATTTTACAAGCGTGCTCATAGATAAATGATAGCGTGCAAAGCCAGAGTGGTCTTCTTCAGTATGTGCCACATTGATGAATTTAGTTGCTTGTCACTTTGACATTTTGATTAAATGATAAATTTCTAGTTATTTACAATACACGCAAGGTAACAGGTTTTACTGGCTCAAGAAGGTGACTGGCTCGCCAGTCATATCCTTCTATTCGCCAGTAAAACCCCTCTTACCAAACTTGTAATGTTAAATACTATAACTGGGATATTTGCGTAACTTTAAATTTAGTAGATTTGTATTTTATTCGAATCAAATTAGAAAAAATTAAAAACCAAAAACTGCAGCAACGCCAGTGCTACGGCATTATAATATTATTATAACGTTAGTCTCATTTATTTGTGTCAAAAAGAGAGGACTTTATAATGTAGTAGTAAAAAAATATAAGAAAATTCAGAAAGCATAAATAACTATTTATACTAAAACCAATAGTAAAACTAACGAAGTCTAAACTGTAAAAATAAAATCTAATATTGCACAACCTCCCCCCATTGTTATGTAATAGTATTTAACATTACAAGCCAGGTAAAACAGTTTTTACTGGCGATAGGATTGGGATGACTGGCGAGTCGTTAGGCGAGCCTGTCATATCCTTGAGCCAGTAAAAATGGTTACCTGGCGTGTATTGTTGAATATTTTATTTGTTCCTCACTTGAAAATAACTAGAAATTTACCATTTATTCAAAATGTCAAATTGACAAGCAACTAAATTCATCAATATGACACATACTAAGGAAGACAACTCTGGCTTTGCACGCTATCATTTATCTATGAGCACGCTTGTAAAATATAACTGGCTAGCCAGTAAAAAATTTACTGGCTAGCCAGTTAAGAAACATTTTCAAGGTAACTACAGTGACTTGCTAAATTGATGTTTACAAGTGAGGAACAAATAAAACTCCTTAACTTAAACATATTATCAGTATACAGATAACACACTTGGCGATCTGTAGATTTAAAGTTAGAAATAATTTGGAAAAAATATTTGCCCATGTATTATTTTGAATAATTGCACCTTTTAAAATGTCTTTATTTGCTTTATAGTTGGTATGTTCTAAGAAATTATCCACCCTGTATATTCCACTTTGAAAATGTTCAAGACTGTAATCGACCCTTTTATGCAGCTTCTTGCAATGCAGCTGTCACGAACAAATCACCAGTGTCACGCCTCGTCCAATACCACGAAACCAAAAATCCCTGACAACAACCAGCTAACAGAACAATCCCAGATCTGCTCCTGTCTCTTTCACTAGCTTCCGGAATGAATCATCTCGCTTCACCGACACTTCTATAGTCTTTCTACTCAGCAACACTTTGATTGATGTAAACACTTTTTTTATTTATGTTACTTGTCAAATATATTCTTCTCAATAAAACTGTTCCAATTAATTCTTCAATTATTCACTTGTAAATAACAATCCTTTTATCCATTAAGTTTTACCACTTTGCCAATTATCTTCTGTGATTAAATTCTTTGCTTCTCTTACTTGCTTCTTAATATTTCATTTTTTTATATACACCACGTAGATTTAGATTATCCTTCTAGCCAAGACATTTTACATTAAAAGAGGGTTAAATTCGATATTTTTTTAATTAGATCAAAACGGTTTTCTTTACATGTTTTTCAATTTGTTATTTTGTAATAATGGGAACAAACTTCCTAACTACCATATTTCCATTCTTTATGCCTCCTATAGTTTATTCTTATTTGATATCTACCTACTTTAATTATATCCTTATTAGAATTTTGCATTTTTTATTACTTATACTACCGTCTCTTAAATACTATTTTTATATTCAAACCACCTGTAAACGTTCAATAGCTGTCATTTCATTACTAATTTTATTTATCTCAAATTTATTCATGAAACTTTTATAAACATAATCGACCTTTTTTAATGGGTTAACATGGATTGTACTAACATCCCAATTTCTTTTATACATTTCAATTTTATCTATGACCAACGTATGGTGTATCATAACATATTGTATAATTTTTCTTTAAAAACGACAATAAAGTGTCATTATATTAGATAAAAATTACGGAAAACCTAGAGAAAACTACAGTGGGCAATACCAGTAGCAATTAAATTGACTGTGATGATCTGCCCTATACTAAAACGGATTTTTCAGTGAGATTGGGAAGTGACCAACCTTAATACACCAATGCAATTAGCACGATTTTTTATCATAAAAACACTGGGCATCAAAAGAAGTTCATTCCGGTGCAACCAACGTCTCGTGTCCGTAGAAAGCAAAGGACGGATTTTTCTTATGGTAGAAAAATAATTCAAAGTGCAAGGCCTTTCAAAGCAGAAAGCAAACCGTTGGCTAAAAGCAAGCAAATTGTAAAAAGAAAGAAAGCATTCCCTTGCGAAAAATATTTCCTTAAATACACTCAATGCGAAAGTGATTTAATTTTTACTTCCCCCGTCTGAAGGACGAAGAAAGTATTGTAATCACGAAAAAATCACCTTCCGAGATTTCTTCAGATCTTCACGTTTCAGGGTCCCTAGATGACGAAAAACAGGTTTTCTCGATTTCGTCCGTCTGTCTGTCTGCCTGTCTGTCTGTTAGCGGTATAATAATAATAATAATAATAATAAAGAAAGTATTGGATTCACCTCAAAAATTCGAAATTGAGTTTTCAACCGATCTTCACAGTTTAGAGTCCCCTGAAATCAAAAAACATATATTTTTTTCATTGGTCTGTCTGCCTGCGAACAGAATATCTCAAAAACTAAAAGAGATATGGCGTTGAAACTTCATATATAAGTTTTGTGTATTATGTAGATGCGACAGCAAGCTTTTAAAGAAAATCTCATAACCGGAAGTAGGTGTTTACTCTTGTGATTTTTCAGTTTTTTTTTTATTTTTTCGAAAACGGCTCTAACGATTTTCTTCAAACTTCACATTTTTATTACATTTGTGATTTTCTAGTTGAATACTTCTAAAATGGGTTTCTTTTAATTTTTTAAATATTTTTTATTAACTCTTATTTTAAATAGAACACCCGGTATATTATTACATTTTTGAATTCAGCTTAAAATTCTAGAGAAAATTTGCCTCTTCAACTAATGCTCTATTTGGTACCGTTTTTTGTAGAATTTGTAATTTTTAAACATTTTTGATAAATGGTTCTTCTTTCTCTTATTATAGGCCGGTGGCCAGTTTTAACCACAAAGTCGTTCTATGAGCCCTCTTTACCTTTAGGCCGGGTAGGTGGCTAGCCTTGGCCGACGAAACTGAGGAAGAGTTCCTTTTGTTAGGGGTTAACGATTTAAAAATTTAAAATAAATTTTTTGGCTAATTATAAGATAACTGTAAAAGGAAGTTGTGTGCGTGTATCACACCAGATTTTTTAGTAATAATGGTACGTTGAGACGGACATTTTGCGGATTGGAGGGTTGGTCGTTATATATACAATATTAATATGGATACTGAAAAACAAAGCACTGCACTAAGAAGATGAATAAAACAGTATAAATCTCTTGTTATCAATTTTATGCACTACTTTAACGTAATAGGTCCTAATGTGTGGTTGGCCTCAATGAGAATTTTTTCTGGTATAAACAAAGTTATACCTATCTTCAGTAGAGAAATTAAGATACTAAGACATTTCACTAGAAGACATAAAAATCGAACAAAATCGATAAAGGTCAGACAGTTAGTGAAACTTTATTAAATGATATTACTGCAGCATTTGACTTAATCATTATAAATGTACTCTACAATTTGTGGTAGTACAACTGCAAATCATTCACTGATCTAACAGCGACAAAAGATCAAATAAGGTTAAAATGTGGCTTTTTACCATAAAAGTGATGACTTAAAGCACTTTCTTATTAATAATAAAAACGTTTTCTAACTTTTAAGATCGCTACTACTGAAGTGAGAAATTTTGGAATGGTTGAGTGTGATTAAATCGGACCCCAGATATATGCGGTTACTTTTTGTACGAACTTTACAGAGCAACCCTATGTAGTATTATTTTATAGAAATTATAGTTTAACATGAAGTGTCTTTTGAGATTATTCTGAATCTAATCTTTTTTTTTTACATAACATTTAATGTTATGTCCTCAGTGATATACAGAGAAAGAAATATGAACTTTTTATATTACTTTCACCACTTACTAGACAAGTTATAAAAAAAGGATTAAAGGTTTACATTGAAAAGCCGATTGCGGTTATGGAGTCAAGTATAGTATCAACGCAAACAACTTTTACAAAATTACTACAGTGACAGCTGATGAAACCTTTAACTTGTGGTTGATATTTAATTATTAATTTAACCTTTTCCACAAATCTCTTACTTTAGCAGCTTTGCTATTATCATTAAAAAGGTACTTAACGTTATACAGCAAGCATGTAAAGGAAACAAAACTGTGATAATGTATTTGGAGAACCTAACGGAATATCTGTGTATTGTATGATTTAGAAGTTCTGTATAATCAGTAAAACAATTTACTTTATCGCATTTCATATTTCTAGCACACTTATTTTTTCTACAAATTGTTTATTGCTAGTCAGAAGAATGAAATTGCGGCTCGCTATAAAGAGCCAAAAGGCCATAGCTCTACCATAGCAAACCACTGACTCAATGTTTTTTTATTTTGAAATAAATATTTTTGTGTACTTATTTTTCATCATTCTTCTCATTTGAAAACTTACATAAAGCAGGATTAATTTTTATTTTACGAATATTAACTGTACCATAAGCGTTGTTTGCTTTCACGGACGCATTGATGCCAGATCGAAGCTACTCTTAGCTTTTCGACAGTTTATACAGTGTAGCGGGAGTAGAGCGGCAAGAAGTAGGTCTAAAGAGAACGATATTTTAACATTCAATGGGAACCACGTCTGCGTAGGCTAAAGCCTCAGTCTGACCTGACCCCTGCGATAACGCGTGTATGTCAGATTTCTTTATTAAATACTTTGCTATTTTGTAATAGTGCTATTTTTTGACTTCATATTGATGTCTTATGTTGATTTTGATCTTAGGTATACCTTCCTCGAGTTAAAATCATATACATATAAACGATACCAAACACGATATGAATTGACAATTACGCCGTAATTCTGCCAAAATTTCATTAAAAATGTCGCCTCAAGAGTGGATATTTGCAGTAATAGTCGTTGATGGGGAAAGGGGGGGGGCAGGATTTGACAAATATTGTATTTCATACATGTCCCTTTATATCCGTTGTCTGTAGTGTTTGTAAAAGTATCTAGCGTTTTGAAAGTGCTTTAATTGTTCTTCCTAATTTTCACACATTTACTGTGCTATTTACGAGATTCATAATTGCACCCACAAATTTGAGGGGTTAATTTTACTATCTCAATTAAGAAAAGTTAACCATGCAAGAGCCCCAACACGAACAAAGTGCATTGACCGCTGCTTCTCAAAGTTGCGACTAGAAACTGATAGAAGAACATTTTCAATTTTTGTTTTTGTTGACATTCATGGTCTGTTACTAAAAAATAAGAGAACAGCCGTTGTATATACAACTTACCTAGAGAATATTAAACCGTTAAACAAATTTAAAATATATAGAAATCAGTCATAAAGTCCTTGTGTGAACTTGCGATACCCCAAAGCTTAAAATCTCCTCAAGAAACATGCCTGATAACAAATTTTTGACTCCTGTACTCTGTTTCTAAATGATTCCGAAACTACATGAGAGCATTTGAGGGCCGGCCAGCAAAAAATGGAGACGGTGTGCAGTCCTTTATATAATTACTAAAATACAAATAAATACTGAGGGTGCCACCGAGTCTTTATACAAAAAATGTGCTCAGATAGAAACGAGAACTCATAAACTCAAAAGGGACAGTCAATTGCAAGATAATTCAAGATAAGAGAGCCGCAGTAACAAAATAAGACAAGTGCTAAATGGTAACATCGTATAATATTAAACTGTAATTTTGTAATAGCCAGTGAATAACATTGTATAAAATAAAAGTCAGTAGAGGGTTACTCACCTATAATTACTTCAGTACTCCAGGTGCACCCAATCAACAACGAAGTTAAAATAACGGTACTAGCCTAAATATCACAGATTCGCCTTATAAGCTGGATTACAGGTTCATAGAGACAAGAAACGGTCAAATGTAAAACTACAAACAGAGTTACGTCTAATCAACATAGTGCGTGCTTACCGTTCAATAATTAAAACCAAAACATTCATGAAATTCTGAAGAAATCCTATTGAATCCGCTAGCAATTCGCATAGCTCGGAAAGGTATCGAAGCAGGAATTTACAATAACATGCACGAGGACCTGATGGGCACCGCTAGAGCTGAGGTCAGCATTGCACTCAAAAGCCACAAAATAATTAGGTAATGATCAAATTGCAAAGGTGAAACCTTCCCTGCTGCTCCCACAAAGAAATCTTACTCTTTCAAGGAAAGTAACATAACTCTAGACACAACTAGCTACAGAAAATGGTTACTAGGTCAATGTAGCGTTGTTATAACTGACTGGAGGGAATATAAAGGATGCTCAGGCGATCAGACAGAGGGCATCCGTCAAGAAATCTTATCATATTCTATCGATTTTTGGACCTGATATTAGCAGCCCAAGGTGGGCCTAAGGAATGCTGAACTCCAACAAAATTCGTCGCATGATCCGCCTACAGGCGAAGAAAACAAAGCTTCTAAAACGTCGTTACAAAGCCGAAATCCGCCTGTCAGCGTGGACTAACATACCACTTCAACATGAGGCGATAAAGCCAAAACAACCAAAACTTTGGGAAGCGACGAACCGCAGCCATCTTGACTGGCTCACAGCATGAAGCAGAAAGGGAAGAACCGCGCCGAGCTGATAACTCAAATCGCAAAATCTGCAACATAAAATCGGTTGTCTCTTTCTTTGTATGTATGTTTGTATGTTTATTCGTTATCTCCCCCGAAGACACTGGACCGATTAAATTATATGATAACTTAAAATTTTGCTATTTTTAGACTTAAAATCGTAGGCCGGTTTTATTTTCAAAAATGTAAAGTTTTAATTAAATCGTGTAATTAGCAAAGCTAAGCGTAGCTCGGGTAATTTACTATATACCATTATAACAGCGCCTTATTCAACGAAGCATCGTTAGTTTAGTGGTAGCATGCTCGCCTGCCACGCGTGCGGCCCGGGTTCGATTCCCGGCCGATGCATCTTTTTTTTAAATTTATTTTAATGAATCTCTCTTAAATTAGCGAATCGAAACGTAGCTCGAGTGATGCACTATTATATATATATTATATATAATTTCTGTGGTGGAGATGTCATAAAACTGTGTATACAGGCATCTTTACCAACAAAAGATGTTCACCTTTATAAATTTATTTCTGAAACTTATATGTATATTTGTGTCCTGTTTTAATTTAGTTAAGAAATATATCCTCTAATTATTGAAAGAAAACTATACGATATATACGCCCAAAGTCGATAATTAATCAATTGATGCTCAAAGAGGTACATCTGCAATTAATATTTGAAAAATTTTATAAGTTTGTAGATATGATTACATAATTTTGTTGATTTGATTCTTCTCTTTTAGAGTATAACATCTTACCGAGAGTTATTTTAAAAACGTGCGTAGATGATTTTCAAAATGCAATCCCTAATTTTACTATTGAATACCCTAAACGTCAACATGTTTATATAACCTCTAATTTATACAGCAAGCCAATTGGCAAGATCCGCAATAGTATAAAAAAACAGCTTACTTTAATTATAAATTTAAATTATCTCACGGTGTTATATTATGCGAGTATCAATGCTTATGATCAATGATTGTCCCAAACACATTTTTTGTTGCTTTTTTGCTTAAAATGCACAACCGAACCTAGAAAAATCAAACGTTTCTAAATTAGTTCATTTGACACGTGAAACAAAACCAAGTTAGCTCGTACCACATAAACAATCGTAAGTCGCTATATTGACAGTATGGTAGAAGGTCCAATTGGCCAATTGGTGTCCTAAATTTAAGAGATGATGATTGACTCAAAATTCAAGGAATTATGTTCTCTTATAAATACTAAAATAGCTTTATTGATTGTTTCTAGAAGTACTAGAATATTTGAATATATTTTTTTGCAGAAACAATCACATAAACAACTTTTCATGAGTCATGAATAACAAAATAGTATTCTTGATTGTTCCTGGAAATACTTCCTGCAAAACGTTCTTAAGAACGATGACATAATCAACAATAAGTAATAAATAGTTCGTTATATCGAGTGGTCAAACTAATTTCAATTAGTTTGTAAATGTAAATTGATTCATAATCAGTCAACTCAATCTGAAATTTATTTATTCATACGATATAAAGCTCTGCGAAGGTAATGTCAGCATTAAAATCTCGGAATTGATACACCAAATATTAAAAAGAATATAAATAGAAAAATATATATATACACCATAATTTCCTCTTTATTCCACAAAAACTTTTTTAAATAGAAACTTCTAAATGGATATAGTTATTTGTACAGCTAGTTATGAAAGCGTTACTTTTATTAGAAATGTTAAAGTTGATGTAGGGTCTGCGAAGTTGGAGTGCATCAATTAAACGAGCAAAACCAGTTGTTTTCATACGTGTTGTACACGTAATTTTTTTGCATAGTGATATCTTCTAACTCGAAATTTGGTCGAAAAGGACTTCAGAATTTATAATTGTCAAATTGACAACCCACAATTTCAATAAAATGGCTAGAAAAAGTATTAATTTCTTTACGATTTCCCTTTAAAAAAAGTGGTAGCTTCATTACAATTTATTCTTTAAAAAAACACATTTCATGATCACTGTGCAAAAAAACGTTAGTGATAATATCTGAAGGCGCACAAAAACAACAAAGAAAAAGTACTTGCCACACTCCGTTATTATTTAGATATGGATATTAAATAATTTGTTACGAACAGGTTTTACATAAACTTTGCTGATGTGTTTTGTATTTCGCCACTGAATTCATTAGTTATTAATTTACATTTGAGACAGGATTTGAAATGACCACAAATGTTTAAAAGCAATGTTACTTCATATAGCTATTAGTATGCCCACGAAGCTTGTTTGAAATGTTGCTCCTTGTCGCTTTGTGTCTCTTTTCTTCGTCAGAATATGTGCTAGGCAAGTATTCGTTTATATATTATCAAAGTGGTGGTTTTCCCAATTTTAAATTCAAAGTAGGTAAATGTTCAAACTCATTTTAAATTTAATAGTAGCATTAATAACGAATGAAAGAAATTTAAACTTTTTTAAAACTTGGATATTCAGTGTCAATTAGTTTAATTTATTACATTACTCATATTTTTCTAATATGCGAATGAATACTCTGCTATGAGTATTCTGCTATGTTTAACCTTATTTAAAGTGACAGTACAAACTAATAACATTACTATTAGATTAGCTGTTTTTTTTTTCAATATGAAGTATAAAAATATCGTAAATAAGGTCATATTTGCGTAAATTTAGCAGGTTTGCATTTTGCCATTATTCCTAATATGTAATAAAAAAATTATGTCAGAATTTGGTACAATTCTACCAATGAAATCAAAATCAGAAACTCTTTCTATCAACTTGATACAAAATTATACGTAATTCCTAAAAGGTTTACTCAATTTCTTTGCTCAAAACGTATTGAAAATTAGAAATAATTTAGAAAAAATATGTTGATTATGTAAGCAGTGTAACACCATAATATAAAAATAGATTCTACAGCAAAGCAGCGGAAGTGTGACGCTCAAGGCTTTTTAAAATCAGGCTATACAGGATGTCGATTTAGTGCGCCGGTCTCCGATTACGCCTTTACTTTTTTTTCGTTAAGAAATTTGATTAAGGCTATCTTAAAGGGGTGGGATGGGGTTCATATTAAAGTAATTTTGACATATACAGGGTGTCCCAAAAAAGTTAGGTTTGATTTTTTTTTAATGGAATACCCTGTATTTTTTGACGTCTAATCAAGCCCCTACAGTATTTTTGTTCGATATCAAGCTTTCATTTCCCCATTTTTCAATATTTCGTCTCTGAAAATTGAGGGTGTCATCAACTAGAATACAAAAATACTATAAAAACGGAATATTTTAATACAGGGTGTTTAAAGTATTGGTTCAAATTTCAATATCTTCAATCCCGATTTTCTCGATTAGGTATTTAAATGGAACACCCTACATTTTATTACAGGAATAAATAAAGCCTTAAATGTCCTTTATTTTGACCCCAATATGTTATTCTTTATTCCAAAGAGTGTTTGAGAAATTAAACTTTCTATAAAACAATCACCATGAATGAGTACTATTTGACGCATGGTTTATAACAGTGCTGCTAAATCGAACACCGGTAAACCAGTTAACCGAAAAATGATTTTAGACTGGTTCACGAAGCGGTTTAAAAACCTATTTATAAACAGGTTTAAACCTGATTTATAAGCCGGTTTAAACATATATTTATTAATTGATTTAAAAGTCTGTGTTTAATAATAAATTTGCGGATTGTATAGCTGTTACATTTTATAAGTATAACGAATTTACGTTTCTTGGAATAGTTTATAAATCGATTTTAAACCGGTTTATAAACAAGTTTTCAAACTAGATTATAAACCGCTTTTTAAATCGGTGTTTAAACAGGTTTATAAAACGGTTTATAAATCGGTTATATTCAGATTTTTGGTTAACCGGTTTACGAATTTTCGATTTATGAAAAAACCGGTTTTCTATTATAAACTGTGCCAAATAGTACACATTTATCGTGATTTTTCAGTAAAAGCTTAATTCCTCATATAATAATAATAGTGGTGAGGCACTAACACCCCATGAAGGAGCTTGGCCTTGCAAACACTCTTTGAAATAAAATATAACATAGTGGGCTCAAAAAAGAAAGAAAACTTAAAGCTGTATTTATTCCTTTAATAAATTATAAGGCGTTCCATTTAAAGAAATTAAGGAAATAAAGATTGAAGATATTGAAATTGGAACCGATATTATGAACACCCTGTATTAAAATGTATCATTTTTATAAAACTTTAGAATTTTTCTATCTTAAGTGACCCACAATTTTTAGGGAAGAAATACTCAAAAGCGGGGAAAATGTGATGCTTCAAATAAAAAATACTAAAAACGTTCAGGATTTGAAAACGTTGAGGGTAATTTAAAATAAAAGTTAGAATTGAACGTAGAAGTTATAGGGGCTTAAATAGCTATAAAGAGGTATACGGTGCTCAGTTTTAAAAAAATATACTTTTTTAAACAAGAAATTCTCGGGGCGCCCTGTATATGTCAAAATAATTTTAAAATGTGATCCTTTCAACCCTATTAGAGGAACCATAATCAAAGTTTTTATCGGAAAATAACTGAAAACTTAATCGAAGACCGGCGCACTAACTGGACACACTGTATAATTTCATTTACTGCTTAAATAGGTATAAAAACCAATGTATTTTTCTCTTTGAAACACGCAAAATATTTGTAACTAATAATAGGGAGTTTTTGCACAACGTCACGTTAAAATAACGTTACGTTAAAATCGAAAGATTTAATTTTGATTGGCTGTATCGTGGACGTCGCTAGGTAACATGGGCTTTAACGTGCCGTCATTTTCGCGGAACGTTATGCAAAAACTCCCTAATATTAAATAGTCGTGCTTTAAAACGTTCGTTTTTATTGATAGTGAAGGCTCTGATCATGATTCTATTATCCGCAATTTTGCTAATCAACGGAGGCGAAGGTATGATCATACGCTGAGCTGTAGTTTGTAGTTTTCCGTTTGTTTTGTTAATTCATTTCAAAGCGCTTCTCTTTAAACAGTCTTTTCTAAAATATCGTCTATAACTTCCTGATACGATAAAACAGAATGGAAATCTTAATTTTTTACAAATTATTTGTTTGATAAAATACAGTAGGTATATGAAAATACTAAAAACAGTATTGTAGTGCAATTTTGGAGTATCAAATTTTTAATTTAAAAAAAAATAGAAGTAACTTAATCCTAGATTTATAAACCCCAATACATTTTAACAAATACTACAAAACCTACAAAGTTGTATTTTATCTATTAAAATCTCCATGGTGTAGTTGCGTTTTAATGATGAGGGTGGATAAAATATTACTTTATTCGCTAGTAAATAAAACAGTCCATAATCTATAGCAACTACCCAAAACCATACGTGTATCTTTGTAACTAAAACACAACCAGATTATATGATTACTTATTTGAAATTATTTATAAATTTTTAAAACTTATTTATATAATTAAATGGAAGTACTGGAAAAAGTTCTATATGCAACACCTGAATAAAAGGATTTTATCAATTCGGGGAAATGTCTCTTTATTCACTTGTACCATACATAATTATTATTGTTATTCATTTATTCACGCCACTGCAACAGTTTTGATTTGAAATGAAGTATGTTCTCTTATTTTGCCGTACGATTTGAATAGTATATTGTTTTATTAGGATTAAAAGTGGCACTTTGTTTGGCGAGCAATTATGTTTGCATTTGTAAGGCGAAGCGCAGGGTATCCGATCAATCGCAAAAATTGCAAGTCAAACAGAGTGCTACTTTTAATAGAAATAATACATACTATTTGTTCGCAACCTAGAAAAGTACCAAATATTAAAAATTTGAGATGATTCATTACTTTTGGCGTTTCTCATTTAAAGATCATTATGACAACTACATCCACAGCCAATCAAATGGAAGTTACTTTTAGTTCCTAGGAAGTAAAAGTACTTTTAGTACTAGAAACTACAAGTGTTACAACATACCTACACTTTTTGCGTCAGTAAGGAAAACGTCAACTTCCATAACAGATTTTGGTATTAAAAGTAATGACTTTAAGACAGTCGCGGAAAAACGTAATTTATTCTATCTAGGGAATTTTCGTACGCGTTGGCACTAAGCTCCTTACTAGGCTGTCTCTAGGTAGCTTTCGTTTCGTTGTTATGTAAACAATTGTAAGAACTTGCTTCGTACCCCAGTTTAGTTTGTTATTAACCGATGTTATCGGACTTTAGGTGACGAATTGCATAATTTCGTAAACAATTTGTAGAATTAGTCAACTAAGTAGACTTGCTAACACAGCTTCATTTTAGTTCTTTTTTTTGCTGATTTCGTCAAACTTAGGTCATTAGTTTAATACATTTTTCCCAGCCGTTGAAGGAATGTTCCTATCTTTTCATTAATTTTTGTCATATACTAGTTCCGATAGCCTAAAGTTACTACATTGCCTTGACACACAGAAGATTGCATTTTATTTTTTATGTATTAACCGTTGAGAATATACGAAAACAAAAGATTGAAAGATACAAGGAGGCAATGAGTTAAACTAATGAGATTATTGTATCATTTCACCTAATCATTAAAAACCTTTCTTCTGTGGTAGTTTTTTCTAAGTTTTCTTCTATTTTCTCATTGTCTATTTCGTTTCCTTTTTCAACTTTTTCTTCTTCTCTTTCTCTTACTACTTTATCGTCTTCTCTTAGGTCTTTTTGTGCAGGACCGAATATTTCTTGGAAATATTTTTTCCATCTTTCCAAGGTATCTTAACCTTGTTTATTTCTTATCTTTGGGTTATGTGATGATTTACTATTTCGTAATATTTTTAAAACTCTGTAAAATAACTTTTTTGTGTAGTAATCAATTTACTCGTTTTCTAACGGTTTTTTTTAACAATATTTATACTCATTTCTCAAATTTGCACTTGGTTTCAGCCTTTCAGCTTAAAACACTTTGCTATATACTGTTTGCACAAAAAAGCATAATAAAATCTGAGGGGTTGGTGATAACGACAATGAAAACAGTCAGAAATCACATTACAAATCGAACAGGCTGATTGACATTTCCGAAATTAATAGTTCATCTTTTTTCCGCTAGAGCGCAACATGTTTTTCGGGTTGCCGGATTTTTGAGTGCCAACAAAACCGTGAAATGTCAGCAACACCGTGAAATGTCAATGACTGAGATTCATTTTCACTTTCGGCTTGCAAGGATCACTATGCAAAGAAACTACGTGTACAACACGTTTTGAAAGTATCATTTTTTCATTCATTTGCAATTTGATTAACGCGGGCTTCGCGAAAAAAAGTATGACTTTCAAAACTAGTTGTACAAATAACTATTGATTGTCTGTTTTTTTCCTTTCTTTCCATGGTACCTGCTTTGCTGTGAGTATAAGATTTTGATTAATTTTCGTTGTTCTTTATATTTATTATACATCTCCATTTCTTTTACTCAGATTTTCTTCATGGTCTTTACGTATCTTACTGTTGTCGTTCCACAAGGTTGTTTGTTTTTTACAATTTTCTATTTTACTTGTTTCACACACTTCTAGTACTGCTTCCACAATATCTTGGAAGGTATCTCATATATGCTCTATGTCCCCCCCCCCCCTCTTAAGATTTTCTCAGATCTAATTTTGATAAAAGTCAATGCTGCTTTGAACAAATTAATTTGTGAAGTTTTTACTTAATCTTTATTCATCTAAAGCTTTTATTCAAAAGAACTAGAAAGGGGAGTGTCAATTCCTCCCCAAGCAATCGTTATCTACACTGAAAAGATGTATTTCAATATTACCATTTTAATTATTATTTCGTCTGATGATCTGAAGATTGGCTGTTTTATTTTAACTTCCGAACTCAATGTAAACTTAAAATTTTCGTGATATTTTGCGCTTTTATCCCTTTAGCTATCTAAGTGGACATGAAACTATCTTAATGTCTCAGTTGGTATCTTATGAACGATCACTATATGTCAAAACAGGAATGTGGTTCCCCCTTAAAATTCATTCATTCGCGTTTGCAAAAGCTCACAGTTGAAAACACTTCACCACGTTGATCCGCAAGCATTTTACCTGGAATTCATCTTAGTACCCTTTCAAACAACACGTGTTCGATTGCGTCAGCCCGATTACTGGATGATGTGATACTAGCAATCCCGTTGTACTGTTCGGTGAAGCCCCGATTGCTGCCCCTTTGTAAATCGTAAACTAGCGTAGCCCAATTGATGCTTTAAATGTACCCTTGAAGTATTGTACAAATGGTGTACTTACGTGCACAAGTTGAATAATGCGTTCATTTCAAATGTAAACGCTGAAAGAGACGTCTGCTCCAGCAAATGTTGTCTTGTGAACCCACAAGACCTGATATGCAGGAATTTACCCACTGCGATGCTATTGAAGCCGCTTGTATTTACTTCGCCTTTCGTACGGCCAAATTTACTTAGCCGTCGGCAATCGTACCAGGAAATAGGCACGTACGGCTTGGGCACCTCCAGTCCGCTTGTTCATAAAATCTGCCTGTGTTAAGTTTTTCCTCACCCCGCTGCATGCTGGAACGTTGCATTTTTGGCGGCACAAACACAAATTTGAATTTACAAAGCTTTCATTTTCTAGATCATTTATAATTTTAAAATACAATATTAAAGCAAATAACAGTAAAAACACGTATAGAAATACAAGTTGGGTTTTCACTAGGTATATAATATAAAAAACATTACTAGCGAAAGATCTAAGGTACGGTACAAAGTATTTAATGTAGGTACAGTAAACTATTAAACGTTATTCATTGTAATTCTTTATGTTGTCCTGCTACTTTTGTACATATCTGTCATTTTGTTACGGTATCAAACGGTTCTTACGACGCCTGCCGATGGGCAGACACCGATCGCTAGACGAATCCGGGAAATGTGGCACGCTCACCCTGGAAGATCGATAAAACAGGCTAAAGGCCCCAGCTGAAATGCGCTCAGGGAGATGGGCGGGGTTAACACCGATACGCCACAGGGCGAGCGTCACTTAATACTTGTTGAAGGATATCAAAGAATGGGAGCCACAAGCTCTGACTCAGGATCTCCATGTTCTGCCGGAACTGGACGGCGAAACGGGGCGGGGTTACAATCAAGTACTACTTCGAGTAGCACCTGAATAGCTATTTCGAGGAAATACGTGAATAACTATTTCGAGAAAATACGCGAATAACTATTTAGAGAAAATACGCGAATAACTATTTCGAGAAAATTGCCGTACAATGCCAGTCGCAACCACCTACCTGAAAGGCCTACCCTCCGCGTTTGGTCCTCGCCTCACAGCGGTAGTGGCACAGCGACACAGTCGCCCTGTAATACGTATACACCAACACAATAGTGTCAAGAAGAAACAAAACGGCGATAATATTAGTACGTCTATTGGATCCCTGGGGGTGATCTAAATACATACATATATACACAGGTTACAAAACATCATGGTTTTAAAAGGAACTTAATGGTTAAGTCCAGCTGGGGAAAAGCGCTTAATGCCTAAGGGGTTGGCGTACAGTCGAGTCGGGTACCTCATCCAGGCTAGGTATAATGGGTAAACGTGGGCTTAAACCCAACGGCCGGTCGCCGTTACGCGTGCAAACAAAACCTGAATTCGGACCCGAAACCTCTGAACACCCTGTACTAGGTCGTGATAAAATTGCCTGGCGGCACAAACCAACGATAGTTAATATTAAATTTAGGAGCTGACGGCGCTATCAATTAAGTGGGCTAACGGCACGAGAGCTGACGCACACCACTGAATTTTCCAGCAGAGTGTACTTTCACTACACTCTTCCACATAAAGTGTTCCGCCCACAACGTGCGATTATGATTCGAGACGGCGTGGGCACGGCACAGTAAGTCTCACCACGGGGTTACTTCGCTCTGGCACCGCACTGCAGCAATTTGTGAACAAAGCAAGCGTCAGTACGCACAAATGCTATTTTTACGAGGAGTGTACCACGCTCTGGCTTCGCATTGCAGCAATTTGTATGCGAGAAGCGGTACTCACAAAATTAGTTGAACAAAGCAAGCGTCAGTACGCACAAATGCTATTTTTACAAGGAGTGTACCACGCTCTGGCTTCGCATTGCAGCAATTTGTATGCGAGAAGCGGTACTCACAAAATTATTTGAACAAAGCAAGCGTCAGTATGCACAAATGTTATTTTTCAAGCGTTACCTGGCTAGCTCGGCCATCTTGCAGATGGGGAAACTTTCCTGGCAGCAAATGGTATGCGGGACTTGGCATTGCGGCAAAGCTCAAAAGATACGGAAGGCGAAAATGGCTGGCTTACTCACGAGTCCCTTTGTTGGAGAAGTCTGCGACGACCTACCTAGGTTATGCAGAACTTGAGGACATCGCCGTTGCAATAAATGGACACAGCGATTATTATCCCGCACGCTTACTCAAAGAACTGCGGTTATTAAGCTAATAAATCGGCATGTTGCTGTATTCCTGCGACGACTCGTTGCACCGAGAGCACCAAGCGTTTCACACGTGTAGACTGTATAGCGAGCCCCTGCCGACTGCCGCGATAATCGCGTGCGTCCGGTGCCCCTGAGCTTCATGGGAAAAACGCACCAGCCAATCCTAACACAGAATTTCCTAGACACGCGACTTTTGGCGCGAGAATGGGCACTACTCCTCCTTGTCGCACTATTAGTGTAATTTCTAGAAGGTTCGAAATATTGCGAGCGTTTACACACGGCTATCAAAGCACCAACAAAGGGGTGCCCCAGATGACGAGAAGTACTGCGCTTGGAGGCCAGAGATGTCCAAAATCATTACTATGGAATTATACGATGAAGCCAAATAAGTAACTAAAAGGGTTTAACATGCGGGTATGCTGCCCTAAAGCCTAAGTGGCTAATTAAATTACGGTTGGGTGCCAAAATGACCTGACAATTTTTCTCACTATGCTGTTTAAGTTGTCTGCAACATAATATATCACTCCTTCGCTATTTTTGTTATTACAGTCTTCTTGATTTTTTTCTTTATTATCGTTCGTATAATTTTCTTATGGTACCGATACTGCTATTATTGTGGATTCTTGTTGATGCAACCACTCGTCTATTTTGTGCTATTCCACTGTATACGTATAAGACCATATTCATCTTCAAGTTCAGTTTACTACGCCATTTATACAGGGTGATTTATAACTGTAACAAAAAACATTGGGGTTGATTTTATTCCTTAAATTAAAAAAAAAGTTCCTGTAAAGGAATTCAAAAACGGTTAGATAAAGAAATATGTGTCTTTACAATTGTTTGAGAACGAGCACGTTTTCGTCAATTATTTAAAAGTATATTTTAAAAAGAAAAAAATCATACTAGCTAAGGAAACATAATATGTCACTATGGTAACAAGAAGCATTAAAGGTGATCGTCTTTAATTTGTCAATAACGTTGTATGTCGCTCATTGCAGCCATTTCAAGAAAGGTTGTTAGTAATAGTATCAGTACTATCAAAATTTTAGCACCTTTGATGATCGTTACACCTAGGAAGGTAGCTACCTACTAAGGCCGTAGCAGAAGATGGCTAATAAAACACATTGTGTGATTAATAGCAACCACTCCCCTTACATTAAGAGAAAGAAGACAAAGGATATTCTTTTTAAAATTTTCTGAGACCTTAATTTGTGTTTACTTCAAGAACCTCTAATTTAAATATCAAATTCTTTAACTATTAGCAAAATAGAACATGTAATTCTCTACAAAAGTTGAATATCTAGTTTCTTTTTTCAGGTGAATGTAACGAGGGTTGTAAACAACCCACCTTGCTTTACGAAGACCTTAACTGCAAGCCAATTTTTGCAACTCCGGGTGATTGCTGTCCATCCAAATACGACTGCGCACAAATTGAACAAAAGGGAAAAGAAGGTGCTGAAAAATGCTATTTCCATGAAAAAAGCTACAACCCCGGAGAATCGCTAAATGATGATGATATATATGGAAATTGTAAAGTTTCTTGTTCCTGTAGGAAAAAGGAGTCGGGAAAGTACGTTGACTATTTTTGTGGAACGTTTATAATTTTTCATGAGAATTTATTTAATCACTGTTGCTGACTTCCCAAAATACTCTGTTTTATTCTTCCAAACCTTTCATATATTTTTACTAAAAAATAATAACATGTGAGCAAATGAAAACGAAATCAAGCTTGGCTTTGAAATATTTGTTGTATGAATAATATGTTGTATTAAGTCTATGTCAAATTCGAGGTTAGCAGGTCAGGTTTTCCGTCACGTTTGACACTGACTGGCGCAAAACCTAACCTGCTAACCTCTAATTTTACATAGACTTACAGTGCCACCAACATAGTATTCATACAACAAATAGTTCAAAGCCAAGCTTGATTTCATTTTCGTTTGCTCACATGGTACATTAAGAACTATTAGCAAGTCACCAACTTATCTTTGACAACCAAAGTTAAATATTTTAGACTAAGTACTTAAGACCATTACTCGCTTTCACTTGAAATTCTTAAATCTCAGGTAAGTAGATGCATTCATCATATAGTTGCATAATCACATTTTTTACTCCCATTTCGTATCCCGCATGATCTCTCTCTCTCCCTCTCTCAATAGCTTTCAGTATTCATTTTTGTTCTCTTTCTTCTTAATTATGAATACACTATTTCAGAATGGGATTTACGTGTGCCATTTTGGACTGCCCCGAATGGCTTGGTCGCCATGCAGCCCCAGGGTGTCACTTGAAATACGAGCTAAATAAATGCTGTGGTGGGGAAGAACTATGTCGTAAGAGGATTAATATTATAAACCCGAGATTATATTAATCAACTAATTCAATAATGTGTTCAATTTCAGCCCCTTTCAATGCAACTTGCAAAGTTGGTGATAAAACATATCACGAAGGAGAGAGATTTGATGCTCCGGATGCCAAATGCACGGAATGCGTGTGCCAGGCAGGATTCGAAGGAAAATTTGAGCCTCCTTTCTGCACCAAGCGTGGTTGCATTGAAGAAGTTGGCCGTCAAAAAGAAGTATATCAATTCTGTGCACCTACCTACATTAGCCTGGACGATTGTTGCCCATTCAACTGGGTTTGCCGTAAGCATTAAAACGCGAATTTGTGCCTATTGTTGATTATTGCATTGTTTGCAGCTGAAAACGATACTATCGTCAAAGCTAAGTCCCCTTCTGATAATAGCAGTAAGTTATATGCCTTTTTAAAATATGCGATGTTGCACAATCTTCTTTTTTCAGATCTAAAGTGTAGATTTGGAGATAAAGCTTTGAATATCGGCGATAAATTTGAAAGGACAGAGGGCAAAAAAGGAAAACTATCTTGTGAATGCCGTATTCCACCGTATCTAACCTGCATTCAGAACTACGATTATCCTGCCTACGCCCCTGAATACTGAGAAAACTTGACTTTTTTAATAAAATAAATGAAATGTTTACAAAGGCCTTGTACATTGTGTATTATACTATTGCTTATGTTAAGGAATACATTGTTGAATCTAGTTGAACATATATTATGTGTATTTTATAGACGCTTTGTGAAGAAGTATGTATCATTTAAAGACAAACATTAAATTTAGACACATATTAGCAAAGCATAGACTACATTTCATAGTATATTATGATACTAGTGTATAAGTATGCCTTTAAAGCACGTGTGACGAGTTTAAGAGCACGACGCGAAGCGGAGTGCTTTTAACGTCGTTAGTGCTTTAATGGCACTTATACACGTGTATCATACGCTACTTTTTCTACGATCATAATAGAAATATAAAAACTTAGTTCGGTGACACTTTGTCTGGCACATTGTGTTAGATCTAGGTTATGTTGACATTCAAATTTACGGCAAAGCGTGCTAGTATTAAAACACGCCACCAATGGCAACGTGCAAAAAAGACGTAATTCGGGCGCTAATATTAAGAGTGCTTCAAACGTCAGTTTTGACACTAGAAACTGTGCAAAAATATGTCGTTTTGATCGTAGCAAAAATTTATTTTAAATAACATAATTTTTTCAAAACATGTTCCAAATTGTAGTTTTTCAATTTTCAATTTTATTAATATGCCTGTTAGAGTATAAATCACCATGTGGCTTACCCATCATAATCATAATCATAACTCTATAATAAAGCAGAACAGGTCCCAAGGTCAAACATATCAACTCGTGGTCTATGCGTAGTTAGGTATTGTGGGCGTGGTCTTGATATTTTCTAAGAGCCAGTAATATGGAAGGAGAAAACAACTAATGCTCTTGTTAGGGCCTACACACATTTTTTTACACAACACAGGAATGTTTGTACTATGTACACATAAATATTAAATCTGCAAATAACCTAAATTCGGAGCTTTGTACAAAAATATGGTTATAAACTTTTTGCAAGTGGACTTTACTACCTCTAGGAAGAAAATGCGTCGTGCATCACGTGACCACAATTCGAGGTTGGAGGTAAAATAACCTAAAATTGTAATGTAAACATTACGGTAACCGTAGTTTCGGAGTGCTGTACTTGCAAAAATATTTAGTTTTTTAATTAGAATTGGCTGCCAAAGGATTATTTAAATATTTTTATTGCCATAAGTGTTTATTTGTTCAGTTTTTAAAATGCCTTCGTTCTGTATGGTGGTAAAGTGTGGTAGTAATGCAGCCAGGGATGCACCATTGATTCGTTTCTTTAGGTAAATAAGTATATAAATTAAATAGTTTATTTCACGATCTGTATTGTTTTCTTTATTATGATTTGATATTTTTTACAGAATTCCTTCAATTTTCACCAGTGGCAGAAAAGTTTCCAAACTCTTGCAGTTACGGAGAAAAAAATGGATTGCTGCAATCAAGAGAGACGATTTGACAGAATCAAAACTTAAATAAGGTCGTGTATGTTCACTCCATTTTCATTCTGGTAAGAAATAGTGAGTAGTAGCGAAAAATTTCGAATTTGTAATTTAAATGACTTCCTCTTCAGAAAAACCGGCTTCTTTGTTTGACCAAGACAACCCCGATTGGGTACCCACAAAATGTATGGGCCACACAACATCCCTCCAGGTGAAATCAACAGTTAGATTTAAAAGACTGAAAGATCGTGATGCTAAGGTATGTATCGATTGATTTTATTGCTCGATTTTGTGCATGTTAGTACTGAATCTGAATGCTATACTTTTTATATTTGAAAGTAGGTATTACAGTTTTAATTGATTACAGACTAAACAAATACCTATTAATCCACCAGAAGACGTAGAAGAAAGTATGGATGTTGATGTTCCAGCGGAGATCACCCACGAGCAGCTTCAATTTGGGCTTCGTAAAGCAAATGAAGAAATTGATTCGTTAAGGGAGGAATTAAAAAAATATAAGTTGGACCAGGACTATTTCAAAAATAGTGATAGTAATACATTATATTATACAGGATTTCCTGAATATGTATGTTTAGAAAATGTCTATAAAGTAGTAGAGCCTTACCTTTCAGGACAAGGCAGTTTGACAAAATTTCAACAATTAGTGTTAGGTTTAATGAAATTAAGGCTAAATTTAGCGTTTACTGATCTGGGCAATAGATTTCAGTGCCACCGTACAACAGCGGCACAAACATTTGAAAGGGTTGTCGAAATTCTTTATTGCAGACTAAAGTGTTTTATACAATGGCCAAGCAGAGAGGATATACAAATGAACATGCCCAGTTCATTTAAAAATGTTTTTAAGTTACGCACTACAGTGATAATTGATTGTTTCGAGGTTTTTATTGAGAAACCCTCAAATCTAGAGGCAGCTGCAAAAACTTGGTCTCATAAGCACCATCACACGATGAAATTTTTAATAGGCATTACTCCGCAAGGAGTTATAATGTTTATTTCAAATGCGTATGGGGGTCGCGCAAGTGATAAGTTTATCACTGAAACCTGTGGCTTTCTCGACAAATTAATGCCGGGCGACTTAGTCGTAGCTGATCGAGGTTTTGCCATAGAAGATTCAGTTAAAATCTATTGTGCAGAAGTACAGTGCCCTGCTTTTTAAAAAAAAAGAAAACAGTTGAATGCTCTAGAGGTAGAATCGACAAGGAAATTAGCAAGCGTACGAATTCACATCGAGAGAGTGATAGGGCTTTTGAAATTAAAATTTAAAATATTGCACGAAATTTTCCCTTTAGTAGCCCTGAAAAAGGGGGACGATGATTTTGCATTTATTGATAAAATAGTAGTGGTTTGTTCAGTATTATTAAATTTGTGTCCTGGAATTGTTCCACTTGACTAAATATTTCAAATAAAAAACTGTTAAAAGCAAATTATTTTTATTTAATTCCAACAAATAAATACTAATATAATAGCTATTATAATACCTTACATATTACTTAGCTCACAAAAAAGCATTACATTTCATAAAATCTGTATGTTAAACCTACAGAAAGAGTTATAAATGTTTATTTGCAAAACTTGCAAATCCACGGATTATTATCAGGTGTAGTTTTTAAAACTAGGCAACTCAAATGGTACCATTCGATTTTGCAGAACCCGGAGTCGCACCCTATCATTGGCGTTTTCTCATCGTCTTCTTGCCGACACACACAATACAAAACTTTATTTGGATCGGCTTGTAGCAATTCTGCAGCACCATTTGTTTCGTCCTCTGATGTTGTTAGAACAACTTCATCATATAACTCTACAGGACATCTTGCATCTTCCAGTCATTGTCCTGCTTTTCTACTTCTGCTTCGTCTGCTTTTGTTCCGCTTTTGTAAAATACTTTCCCAGTACCTCAGGAAAAAGTACTTTAAAAAACAGATTTTTTGCTTTTTCGCTTCTCACGTTCCCAAAATACGCTGTTGAATTGGATTTTGGTGAAAGTACAGTTTTCCTTACTCCACGCAAGTAAATAGCAATAGTCTACTTTCGTAAGAGCAAGTTGCATTTGCACCTGATAATAATAGGCATGGTCTTCTGAAACTATCACTTCACCATCCTTAAACTTCAAAAAAAAATTCTTTTTCTCTTCCATCAATTCAATTACACCACTATGTCTTGCACAATATAGGCATTTCACTCGAGAAGACCCATACCACAACAATCGCATTGTACAACTGCATCTGGAGATGCACCAAAATATGGGTAATTGGAATTTATGAACAAACCCATCTTGTCCGCTCCAAAATTTTCATGCGTCTCCTGCATTTTTTTAGTAAAATCAGCAACGGCTTGCACCTCATGTTCGCATCCATACTCTAGGGCCTTCACCTTTAATTTATATTGAGAGGGATAGCAGATGGACTTGATTACTGACATGGATGGCTTATCCACGGAGGTCCTGCAACAGCTTTTAAATTAGAAGCTGTCACTCTTCCAGCTCGATACCAAAACCAAGCTCTTGATTTGGACTGCAGTCGTGTTTCCTTTTCAATATTCTGCAGTCTAGGTTGTGTACCGACAGATCTGCGGACAAACCTGAAAATTGTTACATTAGGTAAATGTTATTCTCATTAAATTTAATTAAATTACAGACAAAAAATGTATTTAACTATAATTACCTATTTCTTGCAGTTCACGTAATGTTTTGTTCTCGTGCTCCCTCCTTATAATGTACCATAATCGTAATTTTTTTCTTGTATTCAATTTCAGCATAAATCCGCTCAGAAAAGGGCTTCGTGACGGTATGCAGTACCGAACCTTGAGAAGTGTTTGCCAAATTTCGAAGTAAATCGAATTTCTCATCTTCAGTCATAGAGGGTACAACTGTTCTCTCCTTGTCTCTACATCGCAGAGGTTGATCGTGCCCAACTTTCTTCTTTTTTGCAGTTGCAAAGTCCAAGTCCACCCCACGACTTGGATCGGCAGGCTTATTTGTTGGGGGCATCCAATATGCCGTTTTACCCGTGCAACTAACTTGCTCCAACTTCCTCACAGCTTCCTCTAGACAAAATAGCACTGCTGCCACATGTGTACAGCTTTCACCAAGCCCAGCAACTCAGTCGCAATGCGCAGACACAATTTCACCGTCCTTCTTCGCAATTATCCACGGCAATAGCAACTTCTCTCTTAGACGTTGAGAGTGCAACACCTACAACAAACAATATAGTTAAGTACATAATTATCATTATAATATATTAAATTCTTACGTTTCCTAATACAAGCACGCAACACCCAAAGGTTTTCACGCAAATCTTTACCCAGCCACAAGCTGCTTGATTATATGCCTCGAGACTTTTGTAGGCTTTCATTTGTTCACATGTATATGCACTTTTGGCGTACACTAAATAATTAAATAAATCCGGATAAAAAACTTTCGGGAAACTTTCAATCTCGGTCGAGCAATCTTCTAATGCGATTAAGTAAGGATCAACTTCAATTGTTGATATTTTCGACATGTATCTATCTCGGTGTGCTTCCTCGAGGGTTAAATAATAATTGCTCAGCTCCATTTTCTTCCCTTTTCAAAAAATTGCGTTTATTTAAAATAGAAGTTTGCCATGTATGCTGGAGAATACCTACCCACTAATAATCTCTTTCTTCAATAACAACACCTTAGTTCTTAAACAATAATGTCACTATATAATATTTCTAACACTACTAACCACTATTAACTACACTTAAAACTGTTAAAATAACTTTAAAAACGCTAAATCAACAAACAAAACAGTACCACGCGACGCAACTCCAAGCATAAAAATCTGGTGTGATACACTCACACAACTTCCTTTTACAGTGTTCTTATAATCAGTCAAAAATTTCATTTTTAATTTTTAGCCATTTGTCAAAAATTACAAATACTACAAAAACGGTACAAAATAGAGCGTTAGTTGAAGAGACAAATTTTCTCTAGAATTTTAAGGTGAATTCAAAAATGTAATAATATACCGGGTGTTTTATTTAAAATGGGAGTTAATAAAAAAAATAGCAAAAAAAACAAAAGAAACCCACTTTAGAAGTATTCAACTGGAAAATCACCTATTTCACATCAATACACATTAAAAATGTAGTAAAAATGTAAAGTTTAAAAAAAATCGTTGGAGGTATTCAACTGGAAAATCACCTATCTTTCATCAATATAAATTAAAAATGTAATAAACATGTAAAGTTTGAAAAAAAATCGTTTTAAGAGTTGTTTTTGAAAAATTTTCTTCAAAAGCTTGCTGTCGCATCTAGATAGTACACAAAACTTATTTATGAAGTTTCAACGCCATACCTCTTTTCGTTTTTGAGATATTCTTTTCACAGACAGACAGACACACATACACAGACAGAATGACAGACCAATGAACAAAAATATGTATTTTGGGTTCAGGGGACTTTAAATCTGTGGAAAACTCATTTTAGAATTTTTGGGGTGAACCCAATACTTCCTTTCGTAAGAGGAAGTAAAAATCTTAAAATCTTGGACAATGTGCAGCTAAGAGTTTATCATTTTCGAGAGATAGTATTTTAAAGACGGAGTTCTGTTTTCCAAAATTTACGGCTGCATTATCTGCAGACAATGCTGATATTCTATTACTTGGAAGATTGTGCTTTTTCAAAGAGCTAAAAAAATTTGTCAGCTATTGCTTTTGCTGACGAAATGAAGTCATAATACATGAAATAAAGGGGGGAAATAAATTTACCCTCTATCGGGAAATGTTATGTCCCGGGCGATACCAACTCGGGACCGGAACATTGGTCATCAAACACGGGACTGTTCCGGGTAAATCGGGACGGGTGGTCGCCCTAATGTTGATTCACACACCACTTATAAGAACAAGACACCAAGCCAAATAAACAATATACCAAGACAAAATTACAAAAGCGACTGAACACCAAGAACTTTAAGCAATAATGTTGCTGATATCAGGTTGTTTTACAAGTGGGGTTGATTACCTGAGTTTTTGGAATAGGAATTAGACACTTAAATACGTATACAAATTATCCATCATAACAATAAAACATAATATTTCCTTTATATTTGGGATATTCCAAAAGCAGATAAGTACTTAATTGTCCCTATTTTCAGAAAATTGTAGGTTTGTCTAAATATAGTGCTTTTAGAGATCAGCAAATTCCAGGAATTTAGTTTTTAGAAACTGTCCCAGTGACATTTCCACTAACTGGATTTATAGCATTGTAACAATAATTAGCATTTAATCCTAGAGAAATAATAAACCGTTGGTATAGAATGAAAACAGTATGGGTAAAAGTGAGGACAGACATGGTTGCTCAAAGAGCCGCACTTCCCGGCCGATCAGATGGCGCCACTTGTAGAGTTTGCCTTGCAGTGATCTATATTATTTACCGGACATCGCTCTCCTGTCAGTCATTATTCTTACCCCTAGAGAAATAAGACTTGGTTTATTATTTCTCCAGGTTCTTAACCAATTTAAAATGGTTAAAATTAACTGCTGCGTGCCAAACTGCATCCCTGAGAGGAACCACGGTCGACATCGATTTATACATCCTGAAAAAAAACCTGAATTATACTCCAAGTGGTTGCATGCAATTGGTAACAGAAAGCTTTTTACCCTCAATAAAAACTATGTTTACGATAACTTTCGGGTATGCGACAAACATTTTGTCAAAGAAGATTTTGGCCCAAATAATGTTGTAAAAAGAACAGCGTTACCAAAACTATTTTTGCCAGTTAGGTAGGTGTATACATAACGCATGTAGGTAGTTTTTTTGGGGTAGTTGCAGAGCAACAAAGTTCATCCCTGATAGAAGTGGCACAACATCTTACTGCAGATTTTTCAACCAGTATGCCAGGTGAGTTAAGGTTATTTTTTTAAGTAGCTGAATGTGGCATGCTATTTTTTCCTAGCAGTTATGCCCCAGATCGAACGAGAATATTCACATAGCATCCCGCAGGGTGAAATTCTTGAGCCCCAGCTAGGGGCAAGGCCTACGGCAGTACTTCGATTAGAGCATCCTGGGGAAACTATGGAGTTTGCTTGTATTACACCAGGTGCAGTATTGAACACTGAGGCAGAGAGTATAACACCTCGTCCTCAAACACCAATATTACAAACAGGTAAATTTGCAACAGTTTGAGACAAAATACAGCTTACCTCAAAATGTTGGGAAACTCTTGACCTTAGTTTACCTACGATAAAATATGCTGCTTTAAGGCAGCTTATCTAGTACGAGGATGTGCTGAAAATTTCCAGGCTTTAAATAGAAAGAAACGTGCTAGCGAAATATGAAACATTTTATTCAACGTACTCCCCCCTCAATCTAACACATTTAGCACAACGCTTCTCCAGTTTTCTTAACCCCTCCAAATAGAAGTGGGACGGTTGTCCCTCCAAAAACGCCTCCGTAGCTGCGATGACTTCCTCATTGGAGCCAAACTTGTTATGCCTAAATTTATATATTTATACCTATTATTTGTGCACCAAATTATGTAATTATTTTTGTAGTTGTTAAGTGTCCTATAAATGGAGATTTTTTTGTTGGACAATAAATCAACTATTATATTATGTCGTTTTTTTTCTTTTGTTGACTGTTAGCCCAAGAATAGCGTCGAGTAATTATACCTTGGTCACAAATTGTTAATATCAGTACCCAAGGAAGTGAAAACCAAAGCTGCCATGTGAAAACGATCTTGATAAACCAGCATGGACCAATACGATGATTTATGGATTTCTATGATTATCACTGATTGTCTCATGCTAGGTTATCAAATATCAAATTTCAATAAACAGTATAGTAAAATATTACCAGAAATGTATTTTCAATTTCCCGCCAAAATGAACTTCCCGGCCACTAGAGGAGCTGACATTCAGTTCTCTTTCTGTCTTAGGGACATTTCATTCTATACCAACGGTTTATTATTTCTCTAGGCATTTAATACTGAACAGAAAAAATCTGGTGTGATACACTCACACAACTTCCTTTTACAGTGATCATTTAAGTAGAGGTAATAGGCCGGTTCTGGGACCGCACCTCCTCACCTCTGACGTCACGGCGTGAAAATAGTCCATCTCTCTCTAATACATGTAAAGGTATATGTCTATCTCTGTCTACAGAGCAGTGTTACCAACATACACGGTGTTCCTTAAAAAGTTTATGTAACTAGATGAAGTCCCTAGATTAGTTACTAGATTTGGGCGGCAAATTTAAATTTAGCACGTGTAAAGGTATATGTCTATCTCTGTCTACAGAGCAGTGTTACCAACATACACGGTGTTCCTTAAAAAGTTTATGTAACTAGATGAAGTCCCTAGATTAGTTACTAGATTTTGGTGGCAAATTTAAATTTAACACGTGTAAAAGTATATGCCTAGCTCCACCTGTATTAAATTGAAATTTAGTAGTCTCTGTTGTTGTCTAACGAGTTACTCAGATACTAATACAACCGACCAACCAACGAAGTCGAGAACTAAAGTTACCAATAACAACACAACTGCGAGTTTTGCAGGCTCGGCTTACCGATGCGTCTAGGTAACCTCAACACCTTCGTAAAGGTGTCTCAATTTTAGTCAGAACCTTTGCATTGTAAAAGTATATTAAAGTATTTTGTTTGAGTAATATGGATTCATCGCTTAAATATTTGCATATTTACATGTTTTTAAATGGGAAAAAGTGATTTCTATCCGAATTAAACGAATTTAGCATTGTTTCTTATGGAAAAGTAGCACAAATACGCTATGAAAAGGGGTCCTTTTATGCAACGGGGTGTAATATTTCACTATTCGGTGCGCGAGCCCGTGCACCTTCACCGACCGCACTCGATACACTGTGGCTTAGCATTGTCTCTTATGGAAAAGTAGCACAAATACGCTATGAAAAGAGGCTCTTTTATGCAACGGGGTGTAATATTTCACTATTCGGTGCGCGAGCCCCGTGCACCTCCACCGACCGCACTCGATACACTGTGGCTGTGGGACGATTCGCGCCAAAACAAAACACGGGTCTAGCCGGGGAAAATCAGCACGAAATTGGACAATAAAGTCATTGTTGTCTGGAGATTAAAATGTGCAAAGCTGGTAAATAGAACAATGACATCCATTGTTTTAAAATCAGCACGAAATTGGACAATAAAGCCATTGTTGTCTGGAGATTAAAATGTGCAAAGCTGGTAAAAATTTAACAATGAAAGCCATTGTTTGAGAAAAAATCAGCGCAACTGCTAAATTGAATGCTGTCTTTGTTTGAAAATTTTTGCTGACGCTGTTAAAAGTCTCATTTTGAAATTTTTACAAGATTCTCACGATACATTTTGGAGGTAAAAGTCTAATTTTTACAAGATTCTCACGATGAATTTTGAGGTTAAGAGTCTAATTTTGCCTGCCTGCCTGCTGCCCAATTAAACAATGAAGCCATTGTTTGAGAAATGTGCAAGGTTGCAAAAAATAAACCGAATTAATTGTGGTCTAATAGTATATATCGAATTATTTCCAGCTAAAAGATGCAATATGAAAACCCAAACCATTTTAAATACCTTGTTAGATTTTTGTTTTATTACGCGTTTAACGAGATGTATGTCTGGATATTTAACTCGAATAGGCCGATTGGAAGCATCTTTTAGTAGATAGGTAATGTGTTCGATCCCGCTGGAGGACTGTTTAAGCGGTAGACAGTATTTAACATAATACAAAAGTGTTGGGGTCTTAGAGACATTGAGAGTAATTCTCGTAGAGATTTACAGGTTACAGTTCGTAGTTAAAAATTTTGGATATTAGCAACAGTACCATTTAATATTGTGTTCTTTTACCAAATTTTAGATTCGATAGGTTCGAAAGCACTGCTGACAGACAGAAAACTTGTAAACCGGGCCTTGTCAAATATCGAACAGCAATATATATTAGTAAAAAATACTCTTCCAGATTAAAAAGTTTGATGTAGTTTTAGCCAATACACATTCCAGCACTAAAAAAATGGTATGAAGTGGAGTCTCAAACAGCAGAAGGAGCGATAAAATAATCGTCAGCATTTTTCAGTTTATCCGATTCGACAACTTCCGCATATCGCAAAAACAAACACCTTCTTTGTTCTTGTGTTAGCACCTTTAAGAATGGTATGAATCCGACGCCACAGCACTGTATGTTTTAACTACATTTTTCAAAAATAAAAAGCAGCTTAAAATATTGTTCCTAAAAGGAGTGGTGCTGTAGTTTTATCATTGGAATTTCGATTTCTTACAACGGTAGTCCAGTTTTTGGTTGCAACGAGCATAGTTCTAGCAGAGATATCTGACGAATAGAAGATATAAACAGACAGTAATATTAATCTAAAATTGAATTAACAAAGTTGTTAAACGCATGATACAGGCAGTTATTAATTACTCAATTGTCCTATATCCGGTATTCATGGTTTATCTGATTTTAATAGTCGAATAACTAAGGTTATTACAATGCTAAAGACTGTGCGCAAAAAGGTAAGATATCAAAATTTTAAAATAAAACCCAGAGAATAAGAATTAAATAAAGCCAAGTAAAAGATCACTGCAATATATTAGTAAAAAAATACTCTAATTAATAAGGATGCTATACTCAATGGTGAGGGACAGTTTCATTTTTGCTGGAGAAAAACATCTAGATTGGTTAAAAATCAGATGTATAAGAGAAAATCTCAAACTTTTAAAAACATTTTGTAACTAAACAATCACATTTAAAATTGTGTAAATAAAGCTAAAATTAGAAGGAGGCGCAGACTATAGAAAATACGTGTCAATACTTGTGGATGTGAGAGTCTAGGGAATGTGCAAGGTTGCTAAAAATAAACCGGATGTGAGTCATTGTCTGTAAATGCCAAACTTGTCAGAACCTGCCTGCCTGTCTGCTGCCCAATTAAACAACGAAGCCATTGTTTGAGAAATGTGCAAGGTTGCAAAAATAAACCGGTTGTCTGGAGTTTCTGCACAGGTCAGCGCGGGAGTCTGCGCGATGGTTTGGCGGGAAATTCAAAATTCTGCGTAGGTTTTGGCGGTAAATTTAAATTACACTCAGGTTTTGACGGTAAATTTAAATTATGATCAGGGTTTTGGCGGGAAATTTAAATTCTGCGTGTTGTCTGGGGTTTCTGCACAGGTCAGCGTGAGCGTCTGCGCGAGGGTTTGGCGGTAAAATCAAATTCTGTGCAGGTTTGGCGGGAAATTCAAATTATAGTCAGTGGAAAAATCTGGGAGTGTACAAGGTTGCTAAAATGTATGGGGCCTTTACACCAGATGTAGTTAATGACCTCCATTATCAGTGTCTATAAATTTGGTAGGCAGACAGACAGGCAGGCAGACAGACAGATAGACAGACAGACAGACAGACAGACAGACAGGTAGGCAGACAGATAGACAGACAGACAGACAGACAGACAGACAGACAGACAGACAGACAGGTAGGCAGACAGACAGACAGGTAGGCAGACAGACAGACAGACAGACAGACAGACAGACAGACAGACAGACAGACAGACAGGCAGACAGATAGACAGACAAACAGACAGACAGACAGACAGACAGACAGACAGACAGACAGACAGGTAGTCAGACAGACAGACAGGCAGATAGACAGACAGACAGACAGACAGACAGACAGACAGACAGACAGACAGACAGACAGACAGACAGGCAGACAGACAGACAGGCAGACAGACAGACAAGCAGGCAGATAGGCAGGCAGGCGGGCACGCAGGTAGGCAGGCAGACAGGCAGGCAGGCAGACAGGCAGGTAGGCAGGCAGACAGACAGACAGACAGACAGGCAGACGGACAGGCAGGCATTCTTAACACCATTTATTGTACAGATTGTGAGCAGTAATAGAAATAGGTGTGAGAGAGATACCTGTACCAGTTAAGTATAAGTGTCCAAAATGTAAAGGGGAAACCGATCAAGAAGAACGAAAATGTATTGCTTATATTGCACGAACATATGAAAGAAAACAGTGGTGGTAAACATTATCCTCAATCATATTTCAGACCATTCTAGCGAATAACTGAACTCAGCTTGGTGGACGCTATCGTCATGAATTTGATTCTTATATATACATCTAACAATTCTGATATCTATCATTTGATAAGAAACTGTTGACGTGTGAACTAGTTTGAATCTGTCAGTCTCTCTAACTGTCTAACTGGCTGTCTACCTGTCTAGCTGTCTACCTGTCTACCTGTCTACCTGTCTAGCTGTCTACCTGTCTAGCTGTCTACCTGTCTAGCTGTCTACCTGTCTAGCTGTCTACCTGTCTAGCTGTCTACCTGTCTAGCTGTCTACCTGTCTAACTGTCTACCTATCTAGCTGTTTACCTGTCTGTCTGTCTGGCTGTCTACCGCTTACATACTTGTGACAATAATGAAAACGAATGTAGCGACAGAACTTATTAAAACTAAAAATATTATAAGACAGAAAGTTCGAGCTCTTAAGGAGGGTAAGTTGGTGCAACAACAGCTCCTCGGTAAATTTTTTAAAACCTGTTACCGAACAAATACAAAGTGTTGCAAAAGAAATCAATACAAAAGAGAATCCTCCATCACAATTTAAGCCTTTCAAATTGAAAAAGAAGGAGAAAGTTAAATACAATTATAATGATGATCTTAAAAGAAAAACTAAATACGATTATGACGCGGATGATGACGATGATGAATATATCAATATATCAAATCCTCCAAAACTAGAATTATTTACACCAAAACCGGCTGATGAAGTATTGTGTGAATCCTCCAAAGATGAACCTAATACAACTATAGCAAACAAATTTCAGCCGCAAGCTATAAGTTCTTTCTTAGAACAGTATGACGAACTTCCTAGGAAATATGTAAGCACTTATCTTATAGAAAGACCAAATCTAGGGAGGTATGGAATTAGATATGATTTTGATAAAAACCAATTTTATTTTGGTGGAGATGAGTTAGATATAAAGGGATCAGATATAATTGTTAAAAATGTGCACTATGAAGGTACGCCTGGTTTGTACGAATTACTATTTAAAAACGATCCTCAAATAACTCCAACGCTGACAGATAGAGCAAATTATATTGATATCATAAACAGAACAAATGCAGCGCATAGAAATTTTGATAAAAATGATCAGAAGGTAGGTTTCAACCAAGCGAAATACAAGAAATTTATAAAATCTAACCTGTCATCATCACCCACGCCATCATCGATATCGTTAAGGACTACTGGTAAAGGTATGCAGCAAGTTAGCAATAAACCGTTGGATTATGTTTACTGGGATGATCCGAACGAATTAGTTGATCGATTAAAGTTACTGTATGCCTCTCAAGCATCTGGCCATACAAATCATAGAAATGAAATTGTTAGTATAATGGAAGAGTTAAAAGAGGCAGGAATAATTGAATAAATCCAGTTCGGAAACAGCACGAAGAGATCCTCCAGACAGAGATGACAACAACACCTCTACCACAATAATTAACTAGTGTATAACATATATTTGTAATAATTTTATACATGTACATTAGACAAATAAAATACAATTATATTTACAATTGTCGTTTTATTACACCATCGTGCCCATAAAACCGTTACAGGAACAGCTGTCTACCTGTCTAGCTGTCTGTCTGTCTGTCTGTCTGCCTGTCTGTCTGTCTGCCTGTCTGTCTGTCTGTCTGCCTGTCGGTCTGCCTGTCTGTCTGTCTGTCTGTCTGCCTGCCTGCCTGTCTGTCTGTCTGTCTGTCTGTCTGTCTGTCTGTCTGTCTGTCTGTCTGTCTGTCTGTCTGCCTACCTGTCTGTCTGTCTGCCTACCTGTCTGTCTGTCTATCTGCCTACCTGTCTGTCTGTCTGTCTGTCTGTCTGTCTGTCTGTCTGTCTGTCTGTCTGTCTGTCTGTCTATCTGTCTGTCTGCCTGCCTGTCTGTCTGTCTACCAAATTTATAGACACTGATAATGGAGGTCATTAACTACATCTGGTGTAAAGGCCCCATACATTTTAGCAACCTTGTACACTCCCAGATTTTTCCACTGACTATAATTTGAATGTCCCGCCAAACCTGCACAGAATTTGATTTTACCGCCAAACCCTCGCGCAGACCTGCGCATAAACACCCTCGCGCAGACGCTCACGCTGACCTGTGCAGAAACCCCAGACAACACGCAGAATTTAAATTTCCCGCCAAAACCCTGATCATAATTTAAATTTACCGTCAAAACCTGAGTGTAATTTAAATTTACCGCCAAAACCTACGCAGAATTTTGAATTTCCCGCCAAACCATCGCGCAGACTCCCGCGCTGACTTGTGCAGAAACTCCAGACAACCGGTTTATTTTTGCAACCTTGCACATTTCTCAAACAATGGCTTCGTTGTTTAATTGGGCAGCAGTTGGCAGGCAGGTTCTGACAAGTTTGGCATTTACAGACAATGACTCACATCCGGTTTATTTTTAGCAACCTTGCACATTCCCTAGACTCTCACATCCACAAGTATTGACACGTATTTTCTATAGTCTGCGCCTCCTTCTAATTTTAGCTTTATTTACACAATTTTAAATGTGATTGTTTAGTTACAAAATGTTTTTAAAAGTTTGAGATTTTCTCTTATACATCTGATTTTTAACCAATCTAGATGTTTTTCTCCAGCAAAAATAAAACTGTCCCTCACCATTGAGTATAGCATCCTTATTAATTAGAGTATTTTTTTACTAATATATTGCAGTGATCTTTTACTTGGCTTTATTTAATTCTTATTCTCTGGGTTTTATTTTAAAATTTTGATATCTTACCTTTTTGCGCACAGTCTTTAGCATTGTAATAACCTTAGTTATTCGACTATTAAAATCAGATAAACCATGAATACCGGATATAGGACAATTGAGTAATTAATAACTGCCTGTATCATGCGTTTAACAACTTTGTTAATTCAATTTTAGATTAATATTACTGTCTGTTTATATCTTCTATTCGTCAGATATCTCTGCTAGAACTATGCTCGTTGCAACCAAAAACTGGACTACCGTTGTAAGAAATCGAAATTCCAATGATAAAACTACAGCACCACTCCTTTTAGGAACAATATTTTAAGCTGCTTTTTATTTTTGAAAAATGTAGTTAAAACATACAGTGCTGTGGCGTCGGATTCATACCATTCTTAAAGGTGCTAACACAAGAACAAAGAAGGTGTTTGTTTTTGCGATATGCGGAAGTTGTCGAATCGGATAAACTGAAAAATGCTGACGATTATTTTATCGCTCCTTCTGCTGTTTGAGACTCCACTTCATACCATTTTTTTAGTGCTGGAATGTGTATTGGCTAAAACTACATCAAACTTTTTAATCTGGAAGAGTATTTTTTACTAATATATATTGCTGTTCGATATTTGACAAGGCCCGGTTTACAAGTTTTCTGTCTGTCAGCAGTGCTTTCGAACCTATCGAATCTAAAATTTGGTAAAAGAACACAATATTAAATGGTACTGTTGCTAATATCCAAAATTTTTAACTACGAACTGTAACCTGTAAATCTCTACGAGAATTACTCTCAATGTCTCTAAGACCCCAACACTTTTGTATTATGTTAAATACTGTCTACCGCTTAAACAGTCCTCCAGCGGGATCGAACACATTACCTATCTACTAAAAGATGCTTCCAATCGGCCTATTCGAGTTAAATATCCAGACATACATCTCGTTAAACGCGTAATAAAACAAAAATCTAACAAGGTATTTAAAATGGTTTGGGTTTTCATATTGCATCTTTTAGCTGGAAATAATTCGATATATACTATTAGACCACAATTAATTCGGTTTATTTTTTGCAACCTTGCACATTTCTCAAACAATGGCTTCATTGTTTAATTGGGCAGCAGGCAGGCAGGCAAAATTAGACTCTTAACCTCAAAATTCATCGTGAGAATCTTGTAAAAATTAGACTTTTACCTCCAAAATGTATCGTGAGAATCTTGTAAAAATTTCAAAATGAGACTTTTAACAGCGTCAGCAAAAATTTTCAAACAAAGACAGCATTCAATTTAGCAGTTGCGCTGATTTTTTCTCAAACAATGGCTTTCATTGTTAAATTTTTACCAGCTTTGCACATTTTAATCTCCAGACAACAATGGCTTTATTGTCCAATTTCGTGCTGATTTTAAAACAATGGATGTCATTGTTCTATTTACCAGCTTTGCACATTTTAATCTCCAGACAACAATGACTTTATTGTCCAATTTCGTGCTGATTTTCCCCGGCTAGACCCGTGTTTTGTTTTGGCGCGAATCGTCCCACAGCCACAGTGTATCGAGTGCGGTCGGTGGAGGTGCACGGGGCTCGCGCACCGAATAGTGAAATATTACACCCCGTTGCATAAAAGAGCCTCTTTTCATAGCGTATTTGTGCTACTTTTCCATAAGAGACAATGCTAAGCCACAGTGTATCGAGTGCGGTCGGTGAAGGTGCACGGGCTCGCGCACCGAATAGTGAAATATTACACCCCGTTGCATAAAAGGACCCCTTTTCATAGCGTATTTGTGCTACTTTTCCATAAGAAACAATGCTAAATTCGTTTAATTCGGATAGAAATCACTTTTTCCCATTTAAAAACATGTAAATATGCAAATATTTAAGCGATGAATCCATATTACTCAAACAAAATACTTTAATATACTTTTACAATGCAAAGGTTCTGACTAAAATTGAGACACCTTTACGAAGGTGTTGAGGTTACCTAGACGCATCGGTAAGCCGAGCCTGCAAAACTCGCAGTTGTGTTGTTATTGGTAACTTTAGTTCTCGACTTCGTTGGTTGGTCGGTTGTATTAGTATCTGAGTAACTCGTTAGACAACAACAGAGACTACTAAATTTCAATTTAATACAGGTGGAGCTAGGCATATACTTTTACACGTGTTAAATTTAAATTTGCCACCAAAATCTAGTAACTAATCTAGGGACTTCATCTAGTTACATAAACTTTTTAAGGAACACCGTGTATGTTGGTAACACTGCTCTGTAGACAGAGATAGACATATACCTTTACATGTATTAGAGAGAGATGGACTATTTTCACGCCGTGACGTCAGAGGTGAGGAGGTGCGGTCCCAGAACCGGCCTATTACCTCTACTCATATAATTAGTCAAAAATTTAATTTTTAATTTTTAAGCATTTGTCAAAAATTTTCAAAAATTACGAATTCTACAAAAACGGTACAAAATAGAGCGTTAGTTGAAGAGACAAATTTTCTCTAAAATCTTAAGCAGAATTCAAAAATGTAATAATATACCGGGTGTTCCATTTAAAATAGGAGTTAATAAAAAAAATAAAAAAAAAACAAAAGAAACCCACTTTAGAAGTTTTCAACTGGAAAATCACCTATTTCACGTCAATGCACATTAAAAATGTAATAAAAATGTAAAGTTTGAAAAAAATCGTTAGAGCCGTTTTTGAAAAACTCGGAAAAAACTGAAAAATCACAAGAGTAAACACCTACTTCCGGTTATGCGATTTTCTTCAAAAGCTTGCTGTCTCATCTACATAGTACACAAAACTTATATATGAAGTTTCAACGCCATACCTCTTTTCGTTTTTGAGATATTCTGTTCACAGACAGACAGACACACAGCCAGACAGACACACAGACAGACAGACACACAGACCAATGAAAAAAAATATGTTTTTTGGGATCAGGGGACCCTAAAACGTGAAGATCTGTTGAAAACTCAATTTCGAATTTTTGGGGTGAATCCAATACTTCCTTTATCGTAAAAGGAAGTAAAAAGAAGACACTATTCAATTCAGCAGTATCGGTTTATCCAATATGTAGGAAGAAAGTGGCCTGGAGGCTATCCAAATATTTCCAATCTGTAACGTGCTTTTAAAACTTTCTTTAGTGCAACAAAAGTTATTAGATTCGTCGTATATTTTAAATGCGGCATATGCCGCGGGTTTCAGCTAGTCTATGCATAATACACATCGGTTAGTACAGTATGTAACACTTGCTTAGGCAACTTATACAGGGAATTTATTTTAATAGTTAACATAAGCGTTCCGTTTCTATGCCACCATTTAATCATACAGGTCATTTCCATCGTTACAAATGAGACCAATAGATTAGAGCGTGTATTTTAAGAGTTAACATAAGACTTAAATAGGGTGCGGCAAAATATACCCAGCTACGGAATATTGTTATAACTTTGTTATTTCCTTGACAGCTGTCAAAAGTGAGGTTTTATATCAAAGTAGAAAGATACAGAATTTTGTTATGGGGCGTTATTCGGCTCAACAACGAGCAGAAATTGTTAACAATCCTAATTGCGCCGCACGTCTTATTGTGGAAGTTTTTGGTTCTGCCTGAACATCAGCCCGAAGAAGCTCAATATTTTAGTTTGAACGAATAGAACGAGGTCTTCCAGTATCCTTTACATCACTTACTGTGCCATTTTGTAAAAAATTGTTTGCTAAACGTCGAATTGTTTCTCCGTGTGGAGGTCTTCGATTAGGCCCGCCTAAAAGCGAGTTGAGTTGAAATTATAGAAGAAAAGCTTTGGAAATACAAGTTAACAATTTCTGCTCGTTGTTGAGCCGAATAACGCCCCATAACAAAATTCTGTATCTTTCTACTTTGCTATAAAACTTCACTTTTGACAGCTGTCAAGGAAATAAAGAAAGTTGTAACAATATTCCATAGCTGGGTATATTTTGCCGAACCCATTACTTGTCAAAAAGACAATTACAAGTTATCCTAATGTATACCACTGAAGAAAAGATACAACACACAAGTTGTTTCTACGTATCTACTTTTTAGTTGCATACCTACATTCCGGTAACAAAATTAAAGTTTCTTATTAGCAAGTACATAATTTAAATTCGTATGTTAATTCGTAAAATAAACGCTCTAATCTATTGATTTTATTGGTAACTATGGAAGTGACCTGTATGATTAAATGGTGGCATAGAAACAAAACTGCTATGTTAACCATTAAAATAAATTCACTGTATAACACCGACGATATTCAGACGTCATTTCTATCCGTGACGTCATGGCCGTAAAATTTCATTACTGCAATGAGACACTCGTGAAATGAACACCTAACAGGGATTTTATATTGGCACCACTTTATGTTTTGCAATGCCAATTATTGCTAACCCTACCGATATTTCGGTAGATCTACCGATTTCAACTAAAATCTACCGATCTACCAAAACGACCCTTATTTCATACGTAAAATTTTTCTTGGGTACTATTTAAACCGAAAAAAAAACATCAGCAACACTTTATTTGTATAAAATATTCAGAACAATTTATATTTTAGGGAAATTTACAAAGGGATTCATAAATCTGTAATGAACAGCCCGTGCCACAGTAAATTCGATGATCACATCATTTACGAGTATTATTATTTTACATACACGTGCTTGGATTCTAGATTTCTGTGCTAAACGCTGACATGCTATTTTATATTTGTAAATTTGTAAGCTTCAGATTTTTTAGTAATGTGGTTCACTAATAACTATTCCATTAAATGTTTTGTTTTTGTATATCCAATAAAATATTTACATGTATTTTATATTGTGGCACTAGTAAGTTTTTGATTGAATATGAAATATGGAAAAATAATGAAAAAAGAGCACAACATTCATAACAACGCTAACATCATGGCATTTTAAAAACTGCTTGCTACTATTCTTTTTAGATTGAAGAACTTTTAAGAAGAACTTAAATTTTTTCGAGAAATAGGCTTTCAAGTACAACAATTGGTGGTTTATTACATACAAAAGGTATTTGTGTAAATTTTTGGTTACAGCTGTATTTAGGTTATTATTAGGTATTATATATAATATAAAAATTAAAAGAAACAAACACAAAACACAGACGAAACCAAATTATGATTAAAAAGACTATTAATCTAGGTAAATTAATCATGCCAAATATAACTATTTATAAAACAAATATTCCAATTCCATACGAAAACCTAATTACAAACTAAAGATCAGTTTTTACCAAATAACCCCCTTGAAACAACATTTATTAAACTTTCTCTTTCCAGAAGGGCAAAAACTTTCAAGAATTACTAAGTATTTAACAAATAACCTAAATATTGTCTATCTTACAAACAAGGTATTTCAACGAACACGACCATTAACCAGAAAAGAAGAAAAATAATATAAAAATTAGAAGAAAGTAGTACAAAACACAGATGAAACTAAATCATGTTTATAAAAAAACCATTAATCGAGATAAATTAATTCTGCCTAACATAACCATTAAAACAACAGAATCTTTTTTAATATACACCACTATTTTATCAACTACTTACCAAGGAATAAGAATAATTCATAAAATGGTAACAAACAAAAGGAAGTTTATTCTTTCACAAACCTAATTAAATTTCTGTTATTTTTATACATCAATACCAACAAGTGCCATAATATTTTAAATGTAATATGTCAATAACTTTTAACATGTTTTTAATTCTGAAGAAGCTAAATACATTAGCGAAACGTTAATTTTTAAAAAATTGCCTTTTGACTCAACTAATCCAATTTTAAACGATTAGCATCGTATTTAAAAATTTTAGCTGAATTTTTCTTCTAAGAAGAGAAAGAGGATACAAGACATTACGAATCGTATTTTCTTCTTTTCTTTTCCAATTTACAAAAAGGTATATAGGGCAGGGCAAGTGTTGCGATTCTGCTGTTGATAAGAAAATCCTTACAAAAATGACTAAACAAATGTATTTTATAAGCGGCTACAAAGATAGTAAGTAGTAGCGAAAATGAATAGAATAGGAACTATTATACATTTTTTATAGTCATATTTTATACGTAAATATTTAAAATATTTTTTATATAGGTATTATATATTATTGTACTTGCATATTTGAATTAGTAGGTAACACTGAAATGTTTAATAATACAGTTCAGTGGTAGTTAATAGTGTTTTAAGTAAATTAGTGTAGTTTTCCATAGTTCTTAATAAAACAATTGTGTTTTTCGTCTTGATTTTATTTATTTCATTAAATAATGAAATATAGCTATATGTGAATTTTTAAACGCCGGTCTACTGAAACTTTGCTATTGTAAAAATTTAAGTAGGTCGAACAAAACACATTTTATTATATCTACCGAAAAATTTTGGTATCTACCGAAATTTAGCACTATAATCTACCGATCGCCTAAAAAATGAGATGGCAACACTGATTGTGTTGTGACACTTGGAGATTAGTTATTGTTTTGTGGGAGAAACCCTGCTGTTCTGCTATTGATTTCAAATAATAGTAGAGGGTTTGTACCAGTTCTAGCGCCTCACCTCCTCACCTCTACCACACAGTAATGAGAATAGTCTGTCTCTCTTCAACACGTGTAAAGGTGTATGTCTGTCTCCGTCTACAGAGCAGTGTTACCAACATACAGGGTATTCCTTAAAAAGTTTATGTAACTAGATGAAGTCCCTAGAATAGTTACTAGATTTGGGCGGTAAATTTAAATTTAGCACGTGTAAAGGTATATGTCTATCTTCGTCTACAGAGCAGTGTTACCAACATACAGGGTGTTCCTTAAAAAGTTTATGTAACTAGATGAAGCCCCTAGATTAGTTACTAGATTTGGGTGGCAAATTTAAATTTAACACGTGTAAAAGTATATGCCCAGCTCCACCTACAGAGCAGTGTTACCAACATACAGGGTGTTTCTTAAAAAGTTTATGTAACTAGATGCAGCCCCTAGATTAATTACTAGATTTGGGTGGCAAATTTAAATTTAACACGTGTAAAAGTATATGCCAAGCTCCACCTACAAAGCAGTGTTACCAACTTAGAAAGTGTTCTATAAGAAAGTGCATGTAACTATTGAAGTCTCTAGATTTAAAATAAGCGACTAGATTTAAGCATTAAATTTTGAATTTAGTAGTTTCTGTTGTTGTCTAACGAGTTATTCAGATATATATACATCAACCCATACTAATACAACCGACCAACCAACGAAGTCGAGAACTAAAGTTACCAATAACAACACAACTGCGAGTTTTGTAGGCTCGGCTTACCGATGCGTCTAGCTAACCTCAACACCTTCGTAAAGGTGTCTCAACCTCAAGCTAGTTAAAGTCAGAGTATATTAATTTTACATAATACAGGTTAAACAGCATCTGAGGATTAAGATTGTTTGCATGCTAAATAGTACACTATCACTAGGATGACTGATAAATAATTCCACACAATCATAATTTTAGTTAAAACACTCGCCTGTATGTAGCAACGCAAATCCTTAAAACTGTTCGAGGAGCTGAAACGTCAATATTCCATGTAACCCTCTAGTAGAACGATCTCCCCTCATGTTATACACAGCAGAGAGGTTCAACTCGATGCGAACTGTAAGAGTGATTGAGTCGAGGGTGATGGAGTTAGCAACGGTGGAGACGCTCAAGCCTACAAAGTTGAAGTTGTGTAGATGAATGTTGCATACTTGAATAAATAGATATTAATCAAAACGCTCACAACCAACACCAACAACTACACCACAACTAATATCAATCTATACCAACCAACAACGATAACTACTACCACAACCAACACCGACAACTACCTCCACAACCAACAATCCAACCAACACCGATAACTACTACCACAACCAACAAACCAGCAAACTACTTCCACAACTAACACCAATAAACCCAATCTGTACCAACAACTACTTCTACAACCAACCAACACCAACAACTACTATTACAACTACACCAACACCAGTATAAACTTCGATAATTCAATAAAACACAGAATACATACATACAACATTTTATTTTATTTATCTATCTTACACTTCAAAAGTCTTAAACATCTATATAACATATGTTCAAAAAGTATTTGAACTAGATGAGGCTATACACAGTAAGATGAAGGACCGATCGACCAACCCCATCAACTAGCCGACCAACTGATTGACTTAGTATACAAATATACAATAGCTTCAAATTTCTTAATAGTTTAGTGTAGATTATACTACAGACTAATTCAATAAAGCATAGAATACATATAACATTTTATTATATCTATCTACTATAAATATCAAAGTTTAAACAAATTTCTGTTAACTACGATGTTGCTATCCGATTGATGAATGGTGAATTTTTTAACACGTTGCCGGAATTTTATAATGACCCCAAGCTAGAGTCATATGCGTTCCAGGAATGATGTACCTTTTATCATCTTCTGGAGAAAGAGCAACCTTGTTTTTAATTTCCGTGTATAACTGATGGTTATACGATCTAAACTGCCTCATCGTTTTATATATAGTTTTGTTATGTAACACAACACCCTCATAATCATCCATATCAAGCTCATTTTTAATAATCGCGGTTTGAACTCCTTTAGCCTTTTTTGTGAATTCACCCTCCACATCAACTATGTAGGCTTTAGCACCTGTTCCATAGAACTTCCAAATAATCTTACCCCCATACTCATCTTTCATTCTGCCTATTACAGATTTTGTTATAGGCATATCAAAACGATTATTTGGTAAATAGTTAGATGTATCAAAATACTCTAAGTTCTTTTTCATATCATCATAAAAATTTTCTGTAAATAGTTCTAGAATTAACGAATCAGTGTCGGTGTAGGCTAAAAGAGCCTTATCCTCATACTTTTCTTTAATAAAATTATAATAGAAGTTATACATAATAAATTTAGACAAGTCCAGAACACAGAAACCTATGTAGATGGGTTTGTTGTAGACCACTTTAAGTCGCTCCATTTGTATAGCTACAAAGTCTTCACTTATAATGGTTAAGTTTTTAAAATTCGGTTTGGAAATTAACGATTCTGCCCCCAACCTTTTACCTATATTTTCCCAATGTGTAATAAGCCGTATATCTACTCTTTTATCAACATTTTCCATTGTTTTTCCAAATACCGCGTTATTCATTAATTTGTAAAACGTTTTCTCGAACTCGTTGACAGCCTGATTCCTCCTCACGGTATTTAAATCAACATACTTTTTTAACCAAGGAGATTGTGAGAATGATAAGATGCGGTGGACTTTCCGTAATTTTAACCCAGCATTTAAACATTGCTGTAGATTTTGGTAGTGTATAATGTATTTCTCTTTCGGATTTAAATTCGCGATTAGCTTAGTGTATTTAGAGTTTGGTGGCGATATATTTTCAGGACAAAATGGAAGTTCGTTATGAAGATCGTGTAATGATTCAGGATAATCTAAATCAACTTCCAAAACATATCCAAGATTAGAAGTGTTTAGAATTTCATTAATGTTAAAATTTTGAATTTCAGAATCGGATAACCATTGAAATCCGCCTGTTGGTAGATCCATAGATAAGGAAGCCCCATAAAGATTTGTTGCGTCGACGTATGACAGATAAGACGTTTGTTTGTTAGGATTAAAGGTCGACATGAATGGGTTATTAGCCTTAACTGCTCTTTTGCTACACTGACAGAGTCCGCCACGAATGCCTTTTTGAAAAAAATGCACCATATCTATATCAGTTAGTAATTCTAGTTCTATGTCAGTATATTTTAGCATCGCATTCCAGCTTAAACCAGGTGCAGTATAAAAATGACATGGATCTAGTTTATAAGTTTCCATGCAAACATATCGAAAGTTTTCAAAAATGTCTGCTAGCAACAACACATCAGATTTCAAGTATATATCCGAATAATCACCTAATGTTTTACATTTGAAAACCCCCCACACCATCTTTGCACGTTCATAAGCCGATTCTGATATTTCACTGTTAGTTAAGCCGTTATAAAATTGTTCACGTGTGGGTAGTTGCGGATCATCTAACCGTTCCATGCTGTCAACGTAAGAATAGGGAAATACACCCTTCTGTCTAATTAAGCTAAACTTTTCCCCTTCTCCAAAATATTTCTTAATTTCTGTACATTGTTCTACCCCCAAATTTTTAGCTAACTTTTCCAAGCTCATAGGCATAAATCTAAATGAATCTAAAAATCTCAATTTCATAAAAACGTTTTTTTCTTTGCCATTCTTATCAACAATTGTTTCTACGGGTATATGTTTCGTAAAAGAGATATACTTTTCTTTGTTTGTAGCTATCACATCAATTTTGCTTTCATCTAATCCCAAAGCTTTTATAAATAAATGAGCATCATAATTTGACAAATTGTGAAAGAATATTGGAATAAAATTCGAAAGTTTAAAATTTAGATTGCATATATTATGAGCAGGTCCACGGTATTTACCAGTTAAGTGACAATGATCTTTCACCCTCTCATCACTATCCAGAAACGGCTTTTCACATATATGACAGCTTGCTGCTATTTTGTGAACTAGTTTTTCATTTTCGGTTAGATTATTTATTGGAACTATATGTTTCAGGTGATTCACATAAATTTCCTTTATGTCAGCGGCTATTCGCTCACAAAAAACTTGAGCACAATCAAAACCTCGGTAAGATTCAAACTTTGAAAGGGAGTCGTCGTAAGAGCACTTTATATAATATGCGAAACTATAGGGTGTGTGCATATGAGTTTTTTGAGAAAATGGTTTATTACTGTCTTGCTGACAGTATTGAAGTGGTACGAGCATCGACTCGAAATCTACATATACAACGAATGGAAGTTTTAATTTTTGTTCAAACGATTCAAATTTTAAAATATTTTGCGGCAACGTGTTTCCAAATTTATTCAATCGCGGTTCAGTAGTTGGCAATATAACTCGAACATTTTTACAATCATGTTGTTGATGTAATGCCAAACGTTCTGAAGTAGTAAAATTCATCAGGCAACCATCACAGAAACTTTTCTTATGCCCATCGGTTGATAACTGATGATTGACAAGCCTTGATACATTTTTAATGAGACAGTAGTGTAATCCACCTTCATTATCATCAATTAATAACAGATTTACATGTATATCTCGTTTTGTTTTCGTGAAGTGTAATGGCCCACTAATTTCATATTTGATTTTTCCATTTTCATATATAGAATCTAAACTATATACATTAATGGAAATATCATTTTGCAATTCAAATTTTGATATATCGCGCAACTTCACAGGAAACTCAATTCCTGCAAAATTTAATTCATTCTGATATTTTATATATTTAGTAATACGACAAGCATCCTTATCAACAGGATGTAAAGCGGCCAACACACTCCACATAAAACAACGATTATCAGCATTTTGAATGTTAATTACAGCCTTCCTAGTTTTAATTGTTTGCGGTAGTGGAATATATGATGAAGCCCTTAGAGGATTATATTTGTTGATATTCAACTCGATAAACAACAACCTTTCCAGAGCCCATCCACTCTCTCTTTCTTGAAACTCGCTAACTTTATTGTCGATGATATCGATGAAATAATTATAAAGTTCGTTTAGGTTTGTTGATGAAGTGCAAACTTTGAATTTGGTGTTAAATGATTTTACTTCTTTTAGATCTTTCGATTGTAATGCGAAAAGTCCAAACAATTCAATATTAATCTTCACAGCACCATGCTTACCCAAACTTGTCACAATGGAGTCAACACATTTTTGCTTCAAAATCTTCAGATATTCTTTAACATCCACATAAATTTTTGTATCGGCTGTAGTAATACGGTATGTTGCTATTCGGTGTTTAAAGGATTGGTTTATTACTGTAACACCATTCCCTTCTCCCACGCAAGCCTTGTTTTTATGTTGTAGGCTTCTACAATGTTGCATTACGTATTTCCTCAAGACAGATACATCACATACTTCACATCTTGTTGTATCGCCTTGAATTTGAATGCTACCATCAACACAAGTTTGTTTAGGCTTAGGTGTTAGTTTAACACCATCTTCTAACTTCCTTTTCCGTAAACCATGTTTTTCAACTTGATGTTTTCGAAAATGTCCCAAACTTGAAAATGTAACCCCACATACTTCACATAACTGGGATAGTGGTATACAATAACCTTCTTGATGTCTGCGTAGGTTATCTTTTCGAGTGAACTGCTTGTTACACATCTCACAAGTAAATTGCTTCATCTTCACGCTACCAGATAGTGCTAAAACAGAATGAGGTGAGAGCTCTCCATTAACCCTCGAACACTATATTATTACCTGCTATAGTTGAATATAACCGAACACTTCTGATATTATATGAAGATGCTGTATCCTTAACTGGTATTCCCAATGCAATTATCAGTAAAGCTATCGATACAAATCGGAACTGAATCTGGTGAATACGTCTTTAAATCAGGAAACAACAGCTGCAACAATGAATACGATATTAGTATTAAGCTTTAACGCTGAGTGGATAAATAGATAGAATAAAATTTCCCTCCAAGTCCGAGCTGATTGCGATTGTCTGATTTCAAGGTCAACCAGACAAACTCATCTTACTATCACATGTGAAACGCTTGAACACCCGATCCACCCCTCAATTTTCAACCCGACGACAGCTTACCACAATTTAATAAACGGCAGAGCACTCGAGAGTATCTATGACCACCACCGAACGACCGAAGCACAACTGAGAAATATTTCAAGGATGGCACGTCTTTTATATACCCAGCTACACTGCACCAGCAAGCAAGGACATTTCTAAAACCACCTCCCACCACTCATCATCAAAATTAAAAATCAAGGCCGACAGAAACTCCAGTGCTCTAACGTTCTCAGCAGTTACTACAGCGCAAATTAATCTAAGTCAAACAGGCATTAAACTCATCTTACTATCACATGTGAAACGCTTGAACACCCGACCCACCCTCTCAATTTTCAACCCAACGACTGCTTACCACAATTTAATAAACCGCAGAGCACTCGAAAGCACATGTGACCACCACCGAACAACTAAAGCACAACTGAGAAATATTTGAAGGATGGCACGTCTTTTATATACCCAGCTACACTACACCAACAAGCAAGAGCAATTCTTAAACCACCTCCAACCACTCATCATCAAAATTAAAATCAAGGTCAACACAAACTCCAGTGCTCTAACGTTCTTAGCAGCTACTACAGCGCAAATTAATCTAAGTCAAAACAATAATAAGTGGTTTTACAAATATTAGTGAAACCGCGCGAATTGCGAGAACATTTACGAAAAATCTGCTCGAAACCCCTCGGTAGTCGATTTACCCCCCTTATCATAATTCATAATGCTGAAATATCAACCCCCAAAATCAAACTTCTTCAACCATTCCTTTATGAGAAACAGTAAGTACAATGAAATTTTTTCCAAGTTCAGGTTTAAAACAAAAAAAATCAGATAATTCTACTTGTTCCATACCCCCCCCCTTCCCCCACCCCCATGTGATACCAGTTATATCGATACGTTAAAATCTTCATGAATGCAGTACTTAATATTATTATTATTATTAATAGTGTATTACATTTCATTGCTAAAACTAAAAGCAACAGTTAATAATTGAGTTCTACGATTATTATTTTCATACAACTTTGTTCGTCTTTTACAACTATTCACTAACAGTTAAACAAATAATGCTGAATATATCAATCCTGTATTACATAATAAACTAATATCGCATGTATTCATGTGTAGAATAGCTCTGTTATATTTTAATATATTTCATCAATCAACCGATTAGTGACGTCAGAAACATCAAACCCTTCAAGTCTGACAAATATGAAAAGATATAGTTTCAAAAGTGAGATTTAGGGAGACTGACAATACTACATGAAAAGGAGTGGTGGCGGTACTACCACACGGTTCTTAAGCACCATCATATTGGGTTTCACTAAAATACTCGCTCGAATAAAAAAATATAAAACTATAAAGTACACCATCCATACATGAAAATAATAAACACAATCCTCAATGCTTTAGGTTTATACTTATTCCACGTAATACGCGTCTCTTCATATAATAATTGCAGCTAGCATCAATACAGAGAAATGACGTAAATTGTATGAGAAATAATAAATATAGTGTTTCTATATCTACACTGCCAATACACACCACATTCTATCAGTACATCATGATAAATTAAAGGTGATTTTATTGACTGATCAGCAGCATCACGTATAAATCACTTTTAATATACAACTGCAAGGGTGTTGCAGTCTTGGATAACAAATGGTATAGGTAACATGCCATCACAACGCTATAGATCAAAGCATGATCGCCACATACAAAGACAACACGAGTAGTTGATTACTGATAAAACGTTTTACGTGTATAATTATTCTATATAATACGTACCTCTTCTTGTAATAAATACAGCTAAACGAAATCTCGATGTTGACTGCAAAATCAGCTAAGCTCACCCAGCAAATCTTCAAGTCAATATACCTCTTGCTATCGATGTTAGGTACTTATACCTAGAACATAATAATTACAAAAACAATTCAAATCACTTATAAAAATTAACGAAAATACAGTGGAGAATATATGTCTTAATACCAGCAAAACTAGTTCAAAACTCAAAACCAGCAAACCAAGGGGAGGGAAAACCCTCTCCTAAATTTAAAACACACCTACTACTATCAATGTTAAAACACTACCTTTAAAATTTAAGCATTCCTATTTGACATTACACCTACCTAGTATAAGAGTCTCTCTATTCCAAAACCACCAAAATCGAATGGACGGACGCGTGCTCCCTCCTTCTAACAGCTGTTTGATAAAGGCAGTCTACCCCCTCAGGCTGCTTGAGTAATGAGAAAAGCGTCCAGAATTACAGCGTATTTCAAATGTTGGAAATTTTGCAGCTGTTTGAAAAGGATAGTTCTCCAAATCGCTCAAGGTCATAAACCCGTGGATAACCTTTGCCTTGAATACACAAAGCTAAGCGGCGAGACTAGATTTCCACAATTGCAACACGCGTTAAATGTTAGAATTGTTTTCAACTCCAGAACCTACAAAAAGAAAAAAACCTGATAGAACACAGTAAATCGAACAGATTAATAAAGCTTCAAAATCATATTTTAGCATATAAAAACAATACGCACAGACGTCAAATTTAATGTGTGAAATATTCTGAGACAACCTTTAAAACCAGAAAAAATAAGGAAATATCTCTGAAACAGTTGGTAATTTAACAAAAATAATTTGAAAATAAGAATCGGATAGACATGGCGGATATTATATTTGCATAGTATATTATTATGAATACAAAATCTGTAAAACAGCGTTTAACAGATCCATTGTTTACCAAACTCTGTAAAGTTAAATATTTCTACGTGAGCGTATGGCGAATGCAAACAGCGATACCTAAATCGAAGATGTTAGTTTGCATAACAGTTTATACACTCTTATCTAACCTACCTGACGAAATGTAAGAGGAGCGCGTCCTGACCCCTCCAGCAACTGTTTGAAAAAGATAGTTCTCCAGATCACTCAAGTTCATAAACACGCGGCTAACCTCGGCCTCGAATGCAAAGTTATACAGCGAAAAGTGGCTCCAGAGTTTTTACGCACGTCAAATACCGGAAATTCTAACAACTCCAAATCTGCAAACAAGAAAAAACAGATAGAACACAGTAATTCGATTAGAGAAGTAAGAAACTTCTAAATTATATTTTTTTATATAACTACGAAAATAGATCACTTTAGCAATGTTTTTACACATTACTAAAATAACTCGTAAACACATGTTATTATCAAGAACAAATTTTTTAAAAATGCATCCTATTACCTTACTAATGCACCTTCAGTTACGCCCCAAGACTGTTTATGCAATATGGCGGCAGGTATAAACTGCAACAGCTTTCGTCAACACATCGATGTGCATTCTAACGCAACTAAAGAACAACTGAGATAGGGTGACGGAAAATGAGGGCTTTTATAACCTCTGCGCATCCTTGCCTTGACATCACACATATGAAAACACAATATCGGCTTAATTTAAGCACACATTTAAAACTGTGTAATATTTTATTTGTTATCCATTTGCAAACACACCTACTATTATTTATCAATGTTAAAACACAACCCCTTAATATTTTAAACACTCCTATTTGACACTACACTTACCTAGTATAAGAGCCTCTGTATTCCAAAAACCACCGATAACCGAATGGACAGGTGCGTCTTCCCCCTTCTAACAGCTGTTTGAATAAGGCAGCCCTCTTCCCCCTCAAGCTGCACGAGTAGTGAAAAAAAGCTTTCAGAATTGCAGCGTATTTCAAATGTTGGAAATTTTGCAGCTGTCAAATGTTAGAATTTCTTTTCAACTCCAAAACCTACAAAAAGAAAACCCCAAATAGAATACAGCAACTCGATCAGATGAATAAATGGCACTTCTAACAGTTGTCATCTAAATAACTAACGACAACTACATCCACAAGCGATCAAATGGAAGTTGCTTGTAGCTCCTAGGAAGTAAAAGTACTTCTAATGTTAAGAACTAAAAGTGTTACGTAACAACATACGCTTTTTGTGTAAGTAAGAGAAACGTTAAATAAATTTACACTTACAAAAATGAATGGTCCTATGATCGATCTTGTTTTATAAATAATTACACATCCAGCGCAAACACAGTTAAACAAACAGCGTACTAGGCACTATTTCGATTGTTTAGAAGTCACTAATTTTCACTTTCGAATCCAATTTTTAATCAGAATTTACTATCAAGTAGCAAAAACGCGACTTTCTGAAACAAAGCACAGGTTTCGACGAAACGAACGCAGCGAGTCGGCAAATGAGCTGCTGGAATGTGGTTCTTCTGCCTTGCCCCTCCGGAGCACCTCAACAAACCGGCAAAGCCCGTTTGTTGAAATGCGTAGCGACGGGTCAAGGCAGAAGAACCACATTCCAGCAGCTCATTTGCCGACTCGCTGCGTTCGTTTCGTCGAAACCTGTGCTTTGTTTCAGAAAGTCGCGTTTTTGCTACTTGATAGTAAATTCTGATTAAAAATTGGATTCGAAAGTGAAAATTAGTGACTTCTAAACAATCGAAATAGTGCCTAGTACGCTGTTTGTTTAACTGTGTTTGCGCTGGATGTGTAATTATTTATAAAACAAGATCGATCATAGGACCATTCATTTTTGTAAGTGTAAATTTATTTAACGTTTCTCTTACTTACACAAAAAGCGTATGTTGTTACGTAACACTTTTAGTTCTTAACATTAGAAGTACTTTTACTTCCTAGGAGCTACAAGCAACTTCCATTTGATCGCTTGTGGATGTAGTTGTCGTTAGTTATTTAGATGACAACTGTTAGAAGTGCCATTTATTCATCTGATCGAGTTGCTGTATTCTATTTGGGGTTTTCTTTTTGTAGGTTTTGGAGTTGAAAAGAAATTCTAACATTTGACAGCTGCAAAATTTCCAACATTTGAAATACGCTGCAATTCTGAAAGCTTTTTTTCACTACTCGTGCAGCTTGAGGGGGAAGAGGGCTGCCTTATTCAAACAGCTGTTAGAAGGGGGAAGACGCACCTGTCCATTCGGTTATCGGTGGTTTTTGGAATACAGAGGCTCTTATACTAGGTAAGTGTAGTGTCAAATAGGAG